>JAVQJL010040800.1:0-21162 GCA_036024295.1 Nannoperca obscura
AAACAAATACACGGGGCTCCACTGTGACCCCCATCTCTTTGCATCTGCCAAAAAACCCCCCCCCCCCCCCCCCCCCCATTCCCCACCCCCACCTCCCATCCATCGCTACTTTCCAGTCATGATCCAATTTTGTTTTTAATCTCGCTAGGCCTCAGCGGGGCCTGAAAGCAAAAAAGGGACTGGGCGCAATGCCTAGATGACCCCCAGTAATGTGGAAATGGATAGAGCAAGTCCCTCACGGACCCACTCACACACACAAACACACAGAGGTGCTCCCTTCAGTACCCACACACACACACATTTATATATATACAGTCATCTCTTAACTTTTTATCAGAGCCGTTTCACCTGAAATGTTCCTGCCGACAGAAGTAACACTCCACCTCTTTGGAGCCCTTTTGGTCCCCTGCTCTGGCTGCCTCTGCAGAAAGACCGGGGTTATGTAACTACACCAGATTCCCTCCTGCAGGTCAAGAGCTCACACTGAAAAGCCACAGATAATTTCTAGTGAAGTGCACCGCTCAGAAAAAGTTTGGTGAAATGTGCACCACGCTTGCCTCATGTTATTAAGTGAAAGTTGAGTTCTAATGAAGTTATACGGCCTTCTAGGGTATATTTCTGATCATGCAGCATAATTCTTCCACTCCAGGTTAAATTTATGCTCGAGAGACAGAATACGCTAAAACCCCAAAGTTGACCCTCCTCCCCTGCTCTCCCTCACACACTCCCGTTGTAATTTGTCTGCCCACTGGCTTCACTTATTAAGTTTCAAAAGGCTTCTGGGCAACGTGGTTTGAGAAAGGGGGGAAAAAAAGGAACCATGGCATTTTTTTGGCACACCGCTCTGCCCGCCTTGCCCAGAACGAGGAGGTTACCATGGCATCAGTGGGCACCTCATAAAGCAGACCATTGTTGGTGCTTGTGCGTGCATGTGTATGTGTGTGTGTGCCACATTGAGTTGCATGGCAACAACCTCTGGGCACCACCAGTGCTAGCAAGAAGCTCAAATCTTGCATGGGGGGGGGCTGTGCCAGCCTGCAATACAACATAAACATGAACTTTCCTGTGTTTTCTGATTCCTTCTCTACCTGCTTTTTTTATCAGTCTCACATTTCTTCAAATACACACACACCCACACACACTCTTTCTCCACAGAACCTGTAAGTCTGTCAGCATGCTGCAAAAAAAAAAACCCATAATTATTACTCAGATCATGATTTATCATCACTGAAACACAGTGTTGTCAAAGGTTAGCAAATTTAGGAATGCTCTGGAGTGTGTACAGATTTTCATTAAAGCTAGAAAATGACTCAGAAATATACACTGCATGCATAAAGAATGGCCACCATAATTAGAAAATAAGCCCACAATCTAAAATGACCTGAGGGGGAAAACAGAAACGCTTTATTTTCTTGTCTTTTCTAGTCAGGTCCATTAGAGGAGAAGGGGCATAATACAGGTTTGTTTGTAATTGTTTCAGTTCCAAATAGCCCCAAACACTAAGTTACTATGTGTGAAAATCTGGAAACAATTTGTGGTTCGCTTGGGAAAAAAAAGTGAAGAAGTGAGAGGAGGGAAGGAAAGGAGCTATTTTCAGTTTATTAAAGTTTTGGTGGGATTTGAAAGGCGTGGGTGACAACAACCTTTGACAGGTGTGCACTCTCTGGCTCACTGCAACCTTTGTGTTGGAGGAGGAAAGGCCTGAATGTGTGTCCAGTTGCGAGCTGCAGATTAAGTGAAGATGAGCCGGTCTCGAGCAAGATGTGGGTCCTCTGGCACACTCTGCTGGTCTGTTCGGAGAACTATAAACACTAATGCAGCAGGAAAGGTCTGAAGAACTTGCAGTAACACTTTAAAGTGTAATTAATGCATCATTTGGGGACTCGTGATGATTTTATATATGAATTCATGCAGGGTGTATCTCAAACTCCTGTTTTAATTTATGGGGTTAGTTAACGCCTAATGGATGCTGATTCACAGTTCATCCAACAATTTGTATTTCCACCAAATTAGCTGAAATCCAGTAACACAGAAAATCCGCCAACTCCTGACACCTCACCATCGTACCAACACATGCACCGCTAAACCATCGAACATCGCCCAAACCCCACTTAGTGCTGTCGGTATGTCATAGCAGTGACTGTATGTTTTGTTGTATATATGCCAAAGTTTACCCATCTGTTGCGTGTTGTGTCATGTTATGTTGTGTTTCATCAATTCAAGTAACATATGATGAAATGAAAATGTATAAATCCTCCATATTTCTATGGTAACAGGTACTGATCACCTTCTGTCACTGGATTCAGTTGGTGGCACATAATCCAACGTATGAAGTAACTGCGAGTTAACGTTCGCCTCCAACTGGTTCAGAACGCATCACATCACCGGGCTGCCTTCTCTCCTTTGGCTCCCTGATAGATTTAGAATTCATTTGAAATCTAAAAGGTGCTTTTGCAATGAGGCCTACGGCTTTGGAACGACCTGCCTGAGGAAATAAGGCTCTTTTTTTAAACCACTTCTTTAAAAACAGTTTTATAGACTTACTTTTATGTGATGTCGATTTTCATCATCTATATATTGTTTTTACTGTTTGTTTATTAGTGTTCATCTATCATTCATCATTTTTTCTTGCTTTTGTTTTGCCTTACTTTTTATTGCTTCATGTCATTATACTGCTTTCTGATCCTGCTTTTGCTTTGTCTGTCAAAGCACTTTGTAAGTCTGTTTTTAAAAAGACGCTATATTAATAAAGTTATTATTATCATTATTATTAATAATTGGTTATCTATTAAGTGTTAACTAAGCCCATAAACTCACTTCATTCTTTAATGTTGAGCAACAGGAAGTCATGATATTCCCTGCATTACTTATGTGTTAGTTGAGAATATGTTTTGGACCCTATTTATACAGAGTTACATAAAATCCCTTCCATTTCTTCTTGAGCAAAGACACCACGTGGATTCTAGTTTAAACCAATCAATGACACAGAGTCATGGAGGATTGGGAAACAAACCTCACTTGACAGTAATACCCCTAAAATGATACGTTGATACATTGAATCTAACAGCATGTCTGGTCATTGCAACAAGCAAACACCACGTTGGTTTTACCTGTTCTAGACCCACACACTACAAAACTCTATTTAACTCTATATACTGATACTTTAGACTTCTAAATGTTGTATTCTGTGTTGCTAGCCACTGCTGGTTTCATTCATTCATGCTTGAAAATGATCATGTTGCAGACTTGAGATGGCTGAATCAACAGCGAACATCTACAGTCAAATGCACTTTATCATCCCATAATGTGGCTGCAGACTTTATATTATTATTACATTATATACTTTAACAGAAACAATGTGCAATTACACATGATGCCAGATTGAAGTCTTTGGAGGGAGCAAGGAAGGAAAGAGAAACACATAAAAACTAACCAAAACTCTGGTACGTTTTGAAAAAGCCTTTAGGCACTAATGTAAAGTTGGACTTGTGATTAGCAGTAAACAAGCTCCAAGCACCAGTATAGTCTTGTGAAGGAGAGAGACCTAAGAGGGTTCAAACTGATCGCAACTTATATATGCAGCCACCTGGAACAGACTGCCTCACTTGCCAAATACATGCCATGTTTAGCCTGGGCAAGCCTGGGTGCTCTGTGTGTGTGTGTGTGTTGTCAGGTCTGTTACTGTGGTGCTCGTTTGTGCAGCATGTGGCCCACAGATTAACGCTTTAAATGCGACTCTCTCCTGTTCTGAATGCCCCCTCTGTTTGCTTACAAGGCCCGGGTGAGACGGAGTGGAAGGATTTGAGAGGGTTTTTGTATCTCCTCCTGTTCAGAGGAGGGGGGGACCCATCCTATTATGAGTGAAAAGCTAAGGGAGGGCATGGTCACAAAGGGTTAAAACCTCAGAGTGTCTTTTTTTGGCATAATGTGCAGAATTGGCTCTTTTTTTTTTTAAAGACATGTGGAAAACGGCTCCAAACAGATTTCAGTGTAAGACAGGTGCCAGCTCTGCCATCTGCTTTCAGTTTTACCTCCCTGTCTGTCTGCTCTCAGCCGATCCCCTCCTCTCTCCACAATACCGATTCATCCATCTCTCCCTCCCTCTCTCTCGCTGCTTTTCCCTTTCCCACTAATCAGATCAGTCTGACACCCTCCCCATCATGCGCTGGCGCACACCCTTTAGGTACCTGGAAGAAGTTAAAAGTGGGGAGGAAACAAATCAAAAGGGAGATTTATTAACTTCAAGTATGGCATCTGGGGAAAGTATTGGATATAAAATGTGAAAGTACATGCATATATGCTTATGGGTGGGGGACTGTGTGAAAATGATTAGGCATGGAAGGGGGGATATTTATTTTTCTTTTGGTTGAAGGGAAGGTAGTTTTTTTCAATAAATCACTAGGGAGAGTAATAACATAAGGGAGCGCCTTGCTTTTGAATAAAATGAAATACAAGACTCTGCCCTTCTCCCCACCCCAATTCCTTAAATACAGTGACAGTCCCTTACCCTATGGGTCCGCTGAGCACCGGCTCAGGTCCCTAAGTCAGACCTTCTGTTTGAAGTGACCGTGAACAGCATGTTGCTGCTCAGTCACTCTTGACGTTTATCTCCTTTAAATATTGAGTAGCTACCAATCCTGGTTCATTTTTCTTGCAGTTGTCTTCATTTTTTCTACATGATGCAGCTACACAGTGTATGTTTAGGCTCATAGGCGAACAGTAAAATTGTGAAGCAAATTCATAGCCCTGCTTTAAACAAATACAACCTGCACCACATCTGTCCTACAGTATTTTGTATAGTGCGCTACAGTATTTTTATGTGCATCTGTGCTCAGTTTTGGAAGCTCTGGAAAGCAGGAAGAGTTTCTTCTTTCTTCAACATGAACAGACCACTGAAGTTCAGGTTCAGGAGTTTCGCTTAACCTGCAAAATGTTGAACTTTAAACCTGGTAAACAAAAATATAATTTAAAGTTAATCATAGGCCACTATTCTAAACTAAACCGAGTCCAATTTTGGGATATTCTGAGATTAAGAGTTTTGTGTTTCAACAAGCATTAATGTGGGGCATGGAGGGGAATACTGTCTTACAGGAAAAATGATTAAACAAGATGCCTTTTATCATTCACATGGATCCATTTAACTGCGAAACACAGAAAAGTGTTTTAGATGTTTTGGGGCCTTTAAACCTGATTTAATTTGTTGTTTAATGTATGCAGCTCCTTGCTTTGGAAAAACTATTTATTTTGTCTTTTGGATTTGTAAAATAGGAAAACTGACAATAAAGTGAAATAAAATAGATTTTTACACAAAACACAAGAAACCTAGTTTTGTCATTTCGATGTGACCTGGAAAGACTTGCATTTAATGTTGCTTACATGTCTGTGCGCAGACTGTCTCATAGTCCATCCATGCTCACACACTAGCACCACCTGTGCACTACATAATGGTAATGGTCCTTGTCCCTTCACTTTATTTTAAATCTGTCTATTTGGGAAACTACAAGCAATGAGAGACAGCAGCTGCCTGGTGTGGAAACATAGAAAACATTAAAATGTGTGCCATTGTACAAACCTGCTCCTGCATGAAATGTGTTGTAAGCATGTTGCTTAATCTCTTATTTGCAACAGTCTGCCGAGTTTCCCCAGAGCAGGGGGAATTTAATTTTAGCACAAGCTTGTTTCTTTTTTGGAAAAGATGCAGTTTCTTGTGAATAATATCAACTTTAATGGCCATCTAGATGACTTATGAAAATACATAAAAGTGAAAACACATTGTTGGCTCGTCTCTCTGCAGCCTCCCCATGAGAACCGGGGGGGCCAAGCCTCATTTAAAGCGCGGCGCCTGAGCCGTGTCGCTCGGTTCATAAATGTGGGGGCTTTAACCTGGTGGTTTCTTCCTGGAATGAGGCCGCCGCTAATGAGCCTGTTTGGACAAAGGTGAGCTCTAAATGAGCGGAAAGAAGAGTAAACAAGCCAGGTGACGGATTGCAAAAAAAGGGAACATCAAGCAGCCTGGATGGAGAGTCTTTCCATGCATACAAACTTGCTCACAAGACAACCAGTGGCTGTCAGTGTTGTAAAGAGTTGTTGAGGCTAGACCTTTTGTTTGTGGAGACTCTTATAGCATGCAGGTGCTCTTTTCAAAGGCAGCCCTCTCCGCCGGGCACTTCTTGGCCGGTGTTGAATGTTGGGCTCCCATGGGTGTTTGTTTGGGTTCTGTTTTGTATGCTCAGTGTCTACGCCTGCTTGATACCTATTCCTCTTTTTCTTCTGTTATTTAAGGGCACATTTTCTCAGAGAAGGCTTGTAAGGCTTTCCAAAACATATAACCTGCTCACAAAGAGCGCAGGTCAGTTTTTCCATTCACGAAAAAAGTAAAAAAGAAAAAAAGCAACAGGAGACTTAGTGACAAGTCCGCAAGCCTTAAATGGTCATAGCAGCCCAGAAGAAAGCCACACTGAAAACAGTTCATTCCTATAAATCTATATGTTACTGATTTCATAGGTCACTCTCTGGATAATTCACACTGTTTCCTTTACAACCTGCTGAGTTAAGATCTCAATTAAAAATAGGTTTTCAGTTTCACACTAGATTCAAATCCGGCCTGTGATTTTGGCCCACAATCTTCCACCGTATGTATGTGTATGTGTGTGTGTGTGTGTGTGTGTGAGAAATCCTCAGTGTGTCAGATGGAGCCTGTTGTGCCAGGCAGCCGGGCAGCGGCGGTGCCACTCTGTGTGGTCAGGGCACAGTGTGTTCCCTCAGCTGCTGTTTCAAATTCACAACTAACTTGACAGCAGCATCCTCACTCATTCACTGCAGCAGATGGTAGCGAGCTTGCCCGTTCGCCTGTGCGCCCAAATTTTCTTTTGGAGAGGCAGCTGTGGTAGGCAAAGCTTTACCCACTGCTGCGCCCGGCTTGATGCGCAGGCAACAAAGAGGAGGACAATTGAAATAAAACTCTGGAGTCTGAATCTCAGAAAGAAGAAAAAAAGAAAAGGATGCTCCCGGGCAAGGCTCGCGTAAAATCTCCCATATCACTCTGCATCATCGGAGAGTAATCCTTGAGATTATATCCCTGCATGGTGGACAATGAGCATATTGTTGTGATCTTGTTGCTGTAATCCAGCTCAGCGCCATATGCAATAGACAGCAACGCTCTCCAGAGACAGAGCTGCAGTGGTGAATGTCCATTCTTGTCTGAAAATATCTCCACTAGAATCAACTCTGAGGCACCGTATTAGAGCATATTCTCAATCTGTTTTTGTAGATTTTTTTGTTCAGGATAATGCCAAGATGCAGCTACAAATCAAACCACAACATGGAAAGGCCAATCAAGTCTCCTGGACATGATTTCAATTTTGGTCATAACCTCGAGCGCGCAGAGATGAGATAGCTTCAAAATGAGGATGGGGTGAAGCCATCTGTTTTGCGGTAGAATCAGAGACGGAGGAAGAAATGTGGAGGAGCCACACAGGGATGCTGGAAGTCAGTCAAAGTTGGAGGTGCTGAGACAAAGTCAGCCTATATAATGATGTCATACTAAATGCTCCGCAACACTTGTGGTTTTTTAATTGATTTGAACGGCAGGAATTGAACTAGCATCCTCTAGCTGTGCTGGAGCTGCAGCTGAGGGGGATCGGTGCCCCGACGTCTCTGGTAACTTTGATTCGTTGGGAAACTTGGAAAAACTCTCCAAAACACCTCAATTGCAATAAGGGGGAAACATCACATGTTTATATATTATATTTTTATATGTATTGGTTTTTATTGTACTTGCTTTTAGGGGGTGCTACGGCCTCCTCATCCACGGAGCAGAGGCTCATAAAGGAACGGCAGGCCAAATTGTCAGTCAGTTAAATGAGATGTCATGCTAGCCAGACATGGTAGACAGGCGGGAGGCGTTGCCTGAGGAGAATTCCTACTATTTAATGTGCCTCTGCAACCCAGCTGATTCACCACTACACCATCCAGTCTAATAGGTTTTGTTGTGGTGAATCACTCCAGGTTTCCTTAATGGAAAAGCCAAACATACTGCTCTAACATTCGGTGACAAGGGCACCTTGGGTTTGCAGATGTTCACGCAGATGACAGATGGCGCCGGCGTAGCTAAGGGAGCAACGGGAACAATGTCTGCGCCAGGCTGGTGCCACATGCACTCCCCCTCCCACTTACATTCCCCCTCTGCACTGCAGAGTCCCCCATCCCAAAATCTCAGAAATGAGTGGTGTATAGCTGTGTGTAGGATGTGTCTGTACGTGTGTGAATATCTATCTGTACGTGAACGTGCACATGCAGTGACTCAGCACCCTGCGGTCAGAGCTCAAGGGACTGCAACACGATGTGTGTCCCGTGCGTTTGGATCACTGTGTTTTTAGGTTAAGTATGGTGGCAGCTTGGATTTTGTTCTCTTTAGTAATTCAACTTTACACATGGGGACGTCACAGAGAGCTCAAGCTTTCCATTCTCGCAGGGCATGTGCAGTTTACAACGCTCAAAGTGGCAGATTTAATGCTCAAAATTATTCTTAGTCACTTCTGAAACAATGGGTCCTTGATTTCAGACAGGGGACCCCCCCAGACTCTTTTTAAAACAAGAACCCTGTAAAGGGGTCTTAAATAAGCACTTGTTGGATACATATATCATATGATGTTTAAAGTCTGAGGCTAAAGCTACACGTACCAGGCAAAATGTCAGTATCCTCACCAGTTGATGATCCGTGCAAAAGACATGGAAACAAAGAGACGCATTGTTCTTGTATTGTGATTTCTTCCAAACATATCCCTGTTTGGCTGCTTAGCTTACATACTTTACTTTACAGACTTTACGCTTGTTACAAGAGAAAAAGGCTTTTTCTATGAAGACTTCCTATGGCAAATATAAAAGTAACTCGAGTAATGTTGGTGTTGAGTGTAAACCTCTCCAAATCTAATAAAGTGAAGGAGAGCCGCTGTTAGCCTAAACTCACAGCATCCAGGACCAGCTTCCACACAGTGGGTGTGCAAGTTCTGAACGGGGCTTGTTTTAAACATATGCTGCAACCCAACAAACTAATGTAGTTAATTACTGCTCCTTGGTTACTACTGTAAGCTAGTTAGCCAGACATGCTAATGTTTACAACACACTGTTTACTCCATTCCTTACACTTTGGCTCTTGTGCTAGACATTACCCTCCTTGAATGCAGAACACCCATGAACACCACCTTGGCGTGTAGAAAAAACCCTGCCCGTGTGCCTAGTTACTGTTAGTTACTAAGCTAGGATTGGACAATCATTGGTCAGGAGAGGGGTTTAGAGAACGGTCAGTTTTGTTCTTAGAACCTGTGGGGGGCTTTTGTGGTGAATCTGGAGGAGCTTCTTGGTGCCAAATGCATCTCTCTTCACTCACTGAGGTGGGAATCTCTAAAGGTGGCTCTTTGTGCCAAAAAGGAAATGAAACTCCAGCACTGTAAAAGTTTCTGTCATATTGTCACTAACTGCCCTATCAGTGGTCACTACTCTGGTCATTTGGCAGCAAGAAAGTGCTTCTGGCAGGAGATTTCATACAAACCAATGACATTTTACAACAATGCCAACTGGAAGTGCAAACAGTGATAGCAGTAGCAAATGTAGCAACTGTATCAACGGACAAAAGCCTAGTGATTAGATCATTTGGTGCCAATGTGCCGAATGAGATATTCAGTGTGGCACTCAGGCATTTTGTGTCAGACAAGAGCAACAATACTGGTGTATTAGTATAATGTGGAATAATCGCTCACTTCAGACTCAATTGAGATCTGTCAGTAAAAAGAGGAATGTGATTTAAGCATTAGCTCTTCATGCAGACAGATTACGAGCCCCGGAACCACAGGAAGCCGCAGAGAAGGGGAGGATGGCTGCGAACAGGTAGAGCTGATAATTACCTCTATTCATCTTCACTGGACCCCGGCACTGTTTTATGAAGGTGCATCCGAGTGCGGGCCCACATTTGATGAATCTCCCCTTAAATTAGCAGTCACTGGTGGATCGAGAGCCTCCATCACTCCGTATGCTCCCATTCATCATCTCATTAGGACCATGGGCTGGGCTGTACGGGCCTGAACACTCGCAAAGAGAAAGGAGAGACTATGAAGCTCCATCATAACTAAACATTTTGGAGATGTTGTCGTTGTCTACAAATCTGTCATATCGGGCACATACCCATTTTTTTTATAGACCACAATCTGTTCAATTCCCAAGGCCATTTGATCATTTGTAGGAAAAAATCTTAATGTATCATGGGCAGAGAGTGGCACAGTTGTTTACTACCACGGGAATCCACAGCCATTACAGACCGGCAACAAATGCCAAATCCTTATGTAAACCCAGCATGTTTCTCTTCAGGTGTTTACATGAACGTGAGATATAAAGATCTGTGATGCAAGATAATGGCTGTAACATATTAACAAAATGATGTGGCAGGAAATGCAATGGGAGTCCCAGCTTGCCATTTCTCCTGCACTCTTTGCTTCAAAGTGAGCAGAAATAAAAGCTCTCTGCTGGTTACACTCTCTCTGCTCCCCGCATCTCTCCATCACCCCCTCCGCCCAGGTGGATGAATCTTTGAAAGAAGCCACAGCCACCCGTGTGTTTTTCCACAAACTGGAGAATGCAGCAGGGCACTCAGGGCACCGAGGACACCCCCCGCTCCAAATGCATCACTAACTGGATCTCCATGTGGTACATCCATTACAGTAAGATACTCTGCTGCTCCCCACTGAAAGCTTACCATCCTCCTCTGCCCTCCGCTTTCCCCTCGCACACACACCAGCCCCTCCACCCCACCACCCCAGCCCCTCTTCATAAGACCGCTTACGCTGGCAGTTCTGAATTGGGCTAAGTCCAAGTTTAACATTAGTGGGGGGCGGTTGGGGTGTTTAAAAAGCAGCCTGCAGAGAGCTGCAAGAGTGATCACAGCCGTGAGTTACGCTCCAGTAAAAAGAAAAAGAAATGTGCACGACTACACTTTGTTGTGAGCAAGATGGCCTTTTTGTAAACACAAATGGAGAAATCAGTAACGCCATACAAACGTACAAAGTTTACATGTTTGAGGAGGACGCTTAAGTTACACATGGTAAATGTGTATCCATGCTGCCAAAGACAACATTAGTCACCTTTGGATTATTCGTTTCTGTGGAAAGCTGTAATTTATCACCAGCGCTGCGGGGACTCGTCTTACCAAAGAGACAGGTTTTTTTTGTAGGTTTGTGCAGTAAAGCCACAGTCTGATGTCATTACCAGGAAATGGAGATATTTTGGGGCTCAGCTCTCTTTTATTTGGATTTTGTCCTCATCCCTTGTTCTGGGGAAACGCTGACAAATCGAATTCTTGGTGCCAAAATTTCAGAGTAAAACCCTGTCATTGTTTAAGGCCAACAAAAGAGTGGTTCATTTAGACTCAATTTATTATGATTTCTTCTTTGTGTCAACAAATAGTAACACTGGCTTGGCAAATTGCTTCATAGGAAAGACAACACCAAACCTTGGCTCTGTGTGTGTGTGTGTGTGTGTGTGTGTGTGTGTTTGAGTGAGAGAGAGATGTAGTGTGTATTTGGAGAAGAAATCTATATCACAAAGAAAATCCCTTCATGGTTTAGTAACATATGACAAATCCTTAATTATCCCATAACAGTTTATTATAAATATGACCAAGACTTTCGTTGCAGTTCATTAGCAAGTTCACGAAAGCTAAAACTATGGTTTCTGCATAGCGTCCTACTTAAGTGCCTAAACCACAGCTGCACTGGGGCACCGCTTGGAAAATCATGGACTGTAACAACATGATTAAATGGGTGTATTGAGGCAAAGGTCACTGACATGATGAGACCAAGATGAGATTTAAGCATGAATTTTGCATGTGTTCATAAGAATGTGGATGCCATAAAAACTTTACAAATTTAACACTGATGGCCACTGACGGTTCTTTTAAGGTGTCGTTAGGTTAGCTTAGTTTAGTTTAGATTATGACAAGGGGTGCATTTAAGCACAAACAACTACATAAATGTCAAGGATGACACTAGGGCTGCAACTAACGATTATTTCCATTAACTGACCATCATTTTCTCCATTAATGGATTATTTAATTGGTTAAAAGAGGTCCAAAAAGGAGGGAAAGCCTTCTAGAAGTTCCCAGAGCTCAAGGTGATTTTAAATGTCTTGTTTTGTTCTGCTAACTTCAAAGATATGTATTTTTATTATTATTTAAAACAGAGAAAAAATTTAATTTCAGTTGAGCAACCAATCGACGAATCAGTTCATCTCTAGATGTCACAATCAAGTCTATGTCTTAGTAACATACTACTACTACCAACAAACCAACATGAGAAATAAAATCACTCCAAGTCAAACATCACAAAAATACATTATTGATAGAATTACAAACAAATGTAACTGGAATGATAAGTTTAAACTTCCAGGTTTCTCCATAAGCCTTTAAAATTGTGGTTTGTTACTTATTGTTTATATGTTCAGAGGCAACTTTTTCCAATGCCTGCCACCATGGACCCTGAAGGAACAGGTACTAATGTTGGTACTAAACCATAGCAAGTCTAAGCTTGCAACACTAGCTCTACTCTAGTGTGCATGAGTTTCCTCAACCCTACAAAGGTGGTCTGTTGTCATTAAAATGAGGTATTGCACTGAGCTGTACTTGGAATACTCTATCCTTCAAGGATACGCACCTGAACCGCAGGAATTCCTGTTTGCCAACATGTGCTACAGGGCTCTTTAAGCACAACACAACCCTGACTAACCTCTTCTGAGAGAGCTGTGTTGAAGTGACCAGATGTGGCCATGCATCTGACCAACAATGGATATTGTGTTGTGCTTGTTCCACTTAGAGAGTGCCAAAGCCTGTACCACTGCAACTAACCTCACCACATTCAATATAAATATACCACTCTGCACAAATCAAATGCATCTGTGAAACCAGTTTCACTTCCAGAAGGTAAGAGAGTCATAATTCAGGTGAGCATGTTCTATATAACTTCACTAAACATGTATTAATACACCACCCATCCCTCCTACTCACATTCTCACTCAGAAATAGACCTGTCATCTTGCCACCATCCCCTTATCGTCTAACTGCTAACAAGCCTATTTGCCTGTGACTGACGTTGATGTGATCCCTAAAGCCCCGGGCTTGGCACCAGATCGCTCCTAAGCCAAATTAAGCCTCTGTCATGCCCACCCCCACCTCCAGCCTAGTGCTACCCCTGCCATGGGAACCCTAAATCTTTAATGACGATGGAGAGCTCTGCGCGCTCCCACGACACAAAAGCGATGACATCTGTGTCTGTAAGTGCTGCACTCCAGAGCAAGCCCGTTTGTTCTATCTCTCGCCTTTTGAAAAGAAATCAAATCCAAAAGTTGAGGGAGGGTGGAGGCTGCTAAAAGAGGAAGGTGGAGGCAGAGCTAAGGAGGTTAAAACAAAGATCCTCTCTTTCAAAGAAAGTTTATTCCTCTGCCCAGTGGTCCTTAAATGTTCAAAGGTGTTAAAAGAGCCTCAGCTCCCCTTCTTGCTCTGCTGCCCTGGCTACGGCCCACCTGCTCACAGCTACTTCCAAGTCAACAGGGATGTTTAGTGAAAAACATGGCCCCCCACTACTGAACTTAAGTCCTGAAAAGCCACTGAGAGCCTTTTGACATTTGGCCAGCACAATTGCCCAGTAGGCCTAAAACTGGGCCTAAGAAAAATAATTTCTTATGAAATACTTTAAAATAAAAATGTGTGAAACTGATGCCACATAGCAAACCACAAGGGGAAAGAGCATTTGTTCATAGTTATACTGCCTCAAAGATCTGACACAAACCTACAGAAGGTACGGCGTAAGATTTAAGCCACACCTGACCACCTTTCAAGCTTCTAAATCTACTTTGACTCAAGCACCATGATTGGCATTTTTGTAAAAAAGTAAATGAAAAAACGTATATTAATCATCAACATTTTTTTTAATCAACTAATTACTTTTTGTAATGCCATAGGTCTATGCTGATTTTCAAAAGTAGCCTAGTGTCTTGTATGCCTTATTTAAAGTACTGAATTGACTTTTTGTAATGAAATGTACTACTGTATATAAATAATTTCCCTTGCATGTCCCAGTAACATATGACACGGCCAAACTATACAACCTACCAGAAGACATGGGAGAATCGTCATGTGCCGTGATGAACAGGCACTGCAGTAGTCACCTCTATCTTTATTCCGGGTCCTTCTTCTAGATGAAGAAAGATGGCGGCGTCCGTGCTGTGCAGGGGGACGGCAGTGTTATGTAGGACTTTAAAGGGAATTTCATCTTCAAAACCGCTACTTTCTGCCAACTCTCAAAGCGGACTCCTATTGCAGACGGCGTCATACAACCCCAAACCTTTAAAGCTGAACCTCCGTGAGCCGTATGTTCCGGACAAGGACAGTGAGAAGACGCCGGAGTGGCAGAAGACGGCCCAGTATGACAGGAAGGTGTTCGGTCGGTACGGCTCAGCGTCGGGCATGGACCCGGCCTCGCTGTGGCCCAGTCACGAGCAGCTGGACAAGCTCATCGCAGAGGAAAACGAGTGGCACCCTCCGTTGGAGGTAATGCTGAAGAACATCGAGGCCAGGGAGAAGCAGGAAACCGAAAAACGGTTGGCAAAGTAAGTAATGCTACCACGGCTAACGTACGTGCGTCAATTATCGGACAGTTAACTGTGTATTGCGTACCCTGGTCTGAGAAACGATTAAAGGAATACTCCGTCCAGCAATGTAGTACTGCACTTCATGTAGTTGGGGGACTCACAAGAGAGAAGTTAAAAAGCTGGTCAAAAATAGAGCAGCAGCGATATCCCGACTTGTAGTCTTCAGTATGTATCTAGCTCCAAAAATGCTGGATCCTACCTTTCCCATAATGCACACGGGCTGGGCAGTGTCTTTAATATCATTTGATTGGCTGTAAACATACTTTATATTGCACTGCCAGTATGGGTGCGTTAGTATATGTATGTGTGTAGGGCTGCACCTAACTATTTTAATTATCGAATAATCTGACAGTTATTTTCTTTAGTCGCTGTAGTGTATAAAATGTTTGTTTGGACTACGGATGCAAATTAGCTGTTGAGCTAACCCTGGCACATTTATATTGGTAACACCAATGTTGGTTAATGTTTACTGTCCCATGAATAATAAACAGTGATTATGTATAACTGAATGTGTTTGTACAGGTGTTTAGGATTGTGTGTATATGTGTTTGCTTGCTATATATAATTTCTGATTGTGATTTAAATATGGGCTGGGAGACTTGAACCAAAAGAGATCCAAATAAATACACAAGGAAGAATAATAGTTGGGCATCATCAAATCTATTACAATTCACATATATGAACTGTACCATATTTCATGGCCCGTACATCTAAGAGTTGCTAACATGTACCACATTAAAAGCACTTGTTCT
Organism: Nannoperca obscura; assembly: GCA_036024295.1. NCBI lineage: Eukaryota > Metazoa > Chordata > Actinopteri > Centrarchiformes > Percichthyidae > Nannoperca > Nannoperca obscura. The sequence goes on from JAVQJL010040800.1 coordinate 15,444, forward strand.
AATCTTTTCCCATTTCCATTGCAGAGAGAAACTGATCGCAGCGAACATGGCCAAGATGCCCAAGATGGTAGCAGACTGGCGCAGGGAAAAGCGCGAAGCCAAGCTCAAGCTAAATGAGGAGAAAGCTCGCCGTGCAAAGTTGCTGGCTGAGGCCAGACAGCGTTTTGGCTACGCGTTGGACCCCCGCAGCCCCAAGTTTGTGGAAATGGTTGCTGAAATAGAAAAGGAAGAGAAGAAGAACAAGAAACTTATCAAACGCAGACTGAAACAGGAGCAGACAGCAGCACCCGTCACACCTCCTGCTGCCGCCTCATAGTCTTGGACTGAGTCATTTCAGACAAATATAACTATTTAATGACATGATAGCTGTGCTGCATAACAAAAATCAGATGGGCAGTTTTTGAATAAGAGTTTAATCCTTGTTTTGTGTCGCCCGACGACATCTGTAATAACCTGGATTATGGAGAATCCCCTTCCATGTTTTTTTCCTTCAGTAAAACTTTATTCAGAGATGTTTTGCCCCATTTGTTAACTTTTCAGGACTCCTGTATGTATTTAGCGATCGCTGAAATAAATTACTGTACAGACTTCCTGCATTTTGCCTGATGTTTTTTAAAGGAAGATGATAAATATAACGACAACTTAAGACAAAACATTAATGTATGGAATTTATTAGACAAAATTAATTTTTTTACATTCAAATGTTTTTGGAAAGTGCACACACTGATCTGGATCGGCCCAAACACTGAATCAGATTAATTCAAACACACTTAAGGACAGAAGTAAACGTTTGTTTCACCTCTTTAGCATGCTTGTGTGTTTGTTCCAGTTGTATGTGAAACATTAACAGAAAAACTTACAATTTCATTATTCCAAAACAGCAGTATGCTAAGTTAATTAAATAATCATGTGGCGCCCTTTCAATAAAGTTATTACTATACATTTCATTAAGTCATAAAATGTCTTACATTTCATATTCATAGTGGCCTTCAATCAAGTGTTGATTAAATTTTAATGTTTCTTAATTTTCAATGTAAACAATAAAAACATTGTCCATAAAATAGTGTATTCTATATTCACTGTTCATCAGCTCAAAATGTCAAACTCCACTTGACACTTTCATGCTCTTGCAAGCCAGTCTGAGAGGAACAGGCTTCTTCATGTATTATAACAGGTCATACAGTTGTCCAATGACGTGTAGCCTGTGGCACAAAAATGCCTGAAAAGGTATACCATGAGCAGTGATAAATTACCCAGTATTCACTTGTTGAAAATGGAAATAGGTTAAGAACTAGGCATCAAGCTAAAACAGCCGTGACTGTGAGGGGAAAGAGAGTCCAGTGTGAACCTTGAAGAAATGTCTTCCTACAGACGAGTCTCCTCCTCTCCAGGGTCGGCCTTGAGTTTGGCCAGAGCCGCGTGTACTCTGAACTGTGTACGAGACTCCATCGAGTATTCCTTGTAGTTTTGTCTACAAATCAAAACAGTAGAGAAGGTTAAAGTGTGACAGAAAAGAAGCGCTTCTTCCTCATCCAGTGTTACCTGAAATGGACTAGTATTGGTGTTTTATTGAATATTACACAGAGTGCCAAGATGGCGGCCTGTCAACACCACCTAAAACATTTCCGTACGTCCAATGGCAGTATGTGCAGTAAATTTGTCACCGGCACATTCACTAAATACATTCTCAGTGTTCAAGAACCCATATCATTATTCCAGTGAGTAGATAACATTTGTTAGGGCAGCCTTTGGGGCCTACATGTAGTGGGCAGAGAGCGACCTCTAGTGTTCATGAAGTGGCCAGACACTGAGCAACCACAGTACATTGAACTACTATCTTGTCCCAACAGTCCTGTAATAAATCATATTTTTACTTATATATTCACAAATTTATAATAAGATAAATATGTCAATGCACAACTTCAGCAGTAGACTAAGACTTTATTTTATTTTATAGCAATTAGTTAAACGTTTTGGGAATTACGCTTATAAGTTTATTAATTAATACCACTTCTACGTCTGTGTGTTAGTGGGGAAACGGCTAGCTTGGCTTTGTCCAAAACTAACAAAATCTACCTATTAACAGCTCAAAAGCCTGTTACACAGGGGCTATTTACTGTAACACTGCAAGTATGTGTCACCTGTGACTGAAACATGATTCTATCTGACATTATTAAATCAATATCACTGATGCATCATTGTGTAAGCAGCATTTTACTGTTGGATCATTTGAACAGTTATTGATCATGTGAGAAGTTAAAAGGGGAAACTGTCTTGTAAGAGGTTTGTATTGTATTTTACCAGCTGATCGTTTTAATGGAAAAATCTTAATTTAAAAAGTAACTAGTAACTTTAGCTGGGAATACTGAAAGTTCAAGCACCTCAAAATTCAACTTAAGTATGCTACTTGAGTAAATGTACTTAGTTACTTTCCACCACTGCTCATTGTGTAGTTGTTGAGTGTCGGGCCCATTGTCTGCACACGACACAAGAGGAAGCAGTTAGAAGGCTGAATTCATTTAATGCAACCAAATTGGCAGGAATTGTGTGACACTTTTGATAATTTGTGTGCATTAATTACTGTGAGTGTTTTATATTACAAAATATAAATGTGTACCTTCACAAGAATCCATGCAGACAATTCCTGCCCCCAAATGCTGCACATGTAAGCTATGCAGGCTGCTTGTTTAGAGTGCTAGCACCTTTTGTTTTACTCTAATTAAAGCACTGTATGTCTGTATTTAATGCACATATTCTGAGCACAAGAAGGAAAATTACATATTCTAACATCTTCGGTCATCTTACTGAATCTATCTTGCAGGATTTGACTGTGTCTTGGGCGTTGTATGTATCAATGAAGCTGCTAAAATGGAGTGACTTACTTGGCCTTGTGCAGTATCTTAATAGCCTCGTCCCTTCTGCCTTGGTCTATGTAGATAAGACCGAGCTCCACCAGAGAGTTGGGCACCAGGTAGTGGTCAAACCTGATCTTCTTTTCACTGAGCACACATGAAAAGAAGAAGAATTAAAATGTCACCATCACATATTTTACACGCGTTAGTGAAGTCAGCACCGTGTAATATACTGTGACATCCTCTGCAATGCTGCGTGAGTCTTGTTTTTCCGTGAGGGTAGGTGACAAACTTTTGAAATGTTTCTCACAAGACCAGCTTGAAAGCCTCCTTAGTCACGAGCAGTCATTGTCAGTGTGGCATCAATGTCATTTTTCATTTCTATGTAAATATTCACTGTGTGACTTGATTGGTGACTTCAGAGGATTTTGTATTTATAATTGCAGAGCAAATATTACATTGTCAGCACTTCCAATCAAGAGCTGCCCTTAAATGACAGGTGCGATTAAAAGCCTCAGTTAAGATTTGCACAAAAGGTAAGCCAGTTAAGGATTTCATTCTTATTGTTTGAATGGCATTTAAAAATAGGTATGTAGTCTTCTTGCCCAAATTTAACATGACACATGGTTTGGGGTGTGTGTTTATCTATGATGCCAAAAACTGCACCCAGGTTCCTATGTGCGGTGCACACACTGATGTTTCGCTGTTCACAGTAGATACGTGATTTTCTAGAGAATCGTTTGTTGAGTTGCGTGCAGCGTGAGCACACTTGAAATGAATCCAGTGGAGCTCACCAGGAAAACACGTTGTTGAAGCATTCCTCAGCAGCCTGAAGGAGACCCTGGTTCTTCAGACACAGACCCTTCAGCATGTGGATCACACAGCGGTCGTCCACCGAATACTCGTTTTCTGTAGAGGAGGGAGCAGACGTCATCAGCGCATTAGATGCACAGATGTGCCAAGTGATCTCATTTTGTCTACATTTATATTGTAGGTGAGGGGGCGGGGTTTGGGATAAGTCGTGTTACCAGGAGTCTCCAGCAGGCCGCTCTCTGCCTCCACCAAAGTCTGCATCATGCCTTCAGTCAGCTCTGGACGCTTGCTGATCATACTGAAACCGTTCCACATGTACATCATCTCCTATAATGAAACAAATACTGTTGGAAGGCTCTGTGAGTCAAACATACTGCCCATTGTGTGTGTGTGTGTGCGTGTGTAGCTTTACGAGCACTGGCACGGGCAGCCTGGTAGGGCAGGGACCCTTGTAGCGTCTGGCTTTACGGATGGCAAACTTCTCTGTCGGGGGAGACTTCCCTGCTATCTTCTGTTTGAAGGTGGGCACTTTTCTAAAGACACATTTGGAAAGAATATATGGGGTCTGAATTAGTAAGACAGTTCCTAAAACTTGTACTTGCTTTTAAACCTGCATTTACGTAACTTCGGCCACTTGGTGCAGCGTAACAACCGGTAAACATAAGTGACATTATCACCTTACAACCAACATGTTAGCTAACACATCAAGCAGACACAGAGCAACATTAGCATTCATTCCGTGTCTTATCTCTGTCCCAGTGGTGCATGAAAGTCCAATATTGGCTCTTTTCCAGCTCTGTTTCAGTCTCAACAAAGTCCTGAGAGAAATATCTGGCTCTTTAGCTGCTAAATGCTCCACTATGTTCACCGGCAGCTTCAACAGTACATTTGTGTTCACATGAAAATTTTAATTACCCCACAATTGATTGTTTTTTCAGAGCGTTGGTTGTGTGTTCTTATAGAATAATGACAGCATTGAGATTTGTTCCCTATAAGCATCCTCCTTCACTGTGTAGCTCTGTCTGCCACCGGGTATGATCTCCTGGGGAAATGAGGGCTCGATTTACTGCACCAAGGAAATGAATCGGCCAGTGCGCAACAAAAACAGGAAGAGGCAAAAGAAAAAGAGTCTCATTAATGGAGAAGGCGAAGAGGGGGAGTGATAAAAACCGAGGTAAAACCAGAATGAACCTCGGACTGTCATTCACTGGATGGAGGAAGCTCCAGGCCAGACATTCAGTTGGCATTCCTTCTACTAGATCAGTAAGTAACTAAACCTGCTGAGTTCTTAATACTACTGGGTGTTTTACTCTGCCTTTCTCACAGCACTGAGATCAGGGTTTCTAGTTCAAAGTGCAATTCTTACGGTTGTTTCTTGCTTTTGACAGTAGTCTGTCTGCTAGCGGTAGCCACGTTGCCAGTTGTCTTCACAACCAACAGTAACATCACTTGGAAATGCTAGGGAGGGAAAAGTTGCCTGTTCCCACTTTTGTTTTCTGTGGAAAAACTACATCACACAAATTATTATTCAAAGCACAGGGCTTTTATGTCTCAAACAAAACAGAAGACATTACAGCACCAGAGATGATTCAGCCCTGATCATCTACTCCATGTGTCAAACTCAAGGCAACTGGGCCAAATCTGGCTCGGCACTTCAAGTATGTGGTCTGCGAGAGCATGCAAAGAATATAATTTGCGCTATACAATTCTATGCTGTGTTACAGAAGCACATCGTCCATAAACTACATGTTTGAGTATACGTCCCGTTTTTTTGTCCGTGCAGTGAAGGCATCTAGCCACTAGATGTCAGTATATGCTAGATAGCATCTCAATATCATATTTAGCCTCTTCCAGCAGTGGCACTCTAGCAGAGTACAGAAGAGGATTAGGGACACGTGTGAAATTTTTTTTTTGAGTTTAGAAATTTTTTTTATGGTAGAATTCTGACTTTATTGTATTATTAAAAAAAAAAAAATTTTGAAAAAAAAAAAAGTCAGAATCCCCCCCCCAAAAAAGTCAGACTGCAAAAAAAAAAAAAGTCAGAATAAAAAGAA
>JAVQJL010040806.1:0-27613 GCA_036024295.1 Nannoperca obscura
CCCAACCCTGCCCCCCGGCACACACACACACACACACACACACACACACACACACACACACACCCACACACAGCCGGCAAACTCTGTCAGGATCCCATGTGATGAGGTCATGGCTGAAGTATCTCTCCTACGGCGACGCCAAAGAACAATGCAGCTTACCCGACGATTAAAGAGATCAGAGCCTTCGTGCATGTGCTTTGCGGAGGTTTATAAACCTGTAAGCGCGTGCGTGCGCAGTTTTCTTGTGTGTGTGTGCAAGGAAACACTCTCCCGAGCAAGAATCCTGCATCACCTCATTCTGCCAGACATCAGTCAGTTGTGCTCACCGCACCAGAGCCAGGCTGTCTAAAAGGCAGCAGAGGGAGGGAAAGCAGCGAAAAATGCACCCTATCGCAGAGGAAAAGTCAGTGCGCGAAATGACAAGTGCCGACATAATCGTCTTGCACAGACAGAGCCTGCTTGGGCCCGATAGTGGCGACAGTCCCGTTCTAGGGTGAGTCATTGTTTCCGAAGCCTCTCATATGCGTCGCATTAGGAGGAGACGACAGACAAAACAGAGTTCTCCCCTCGTCTCCTCCTTCATGGCTCCTCTTTCCCAGTCCCCTCTTCGTCCTCATCCTCCCGCTGTCATTTTGCTTTTTACTCTTTGGGTTTGCTCGTGTCCATTGCCTCTTCTTTCATCACCTACACCTCACTCTAATTGATGCTTCCCACCTACTTTGTGTTGTTTCAGTATAAAACTTGCTGTGCTCTTTTTCTTCATTCCCTCACCTCTCCCAACTGTCTATAAAGAAAACTAATGAGGAAACGTGGTAAGAATTTTTTTTTTTTTTATCTCATCCACTTCAGAGCTGTCAAATGCACCTATCACTGTGCATGTCTATCTTTCTCTCCTTTCTCACGTCCTGGTTTTCTTATCTGCTATCCCAAATATTTCCTCTGCATCATTCACTCAGTGTATTGTTGCTATTTTGGCAGAGAACAGATTTTTGCCTGGTATCTGCTTACCCTCATCTTGTTAATAATAGGGCTCAGGTAGCCCTGTTATCAGATCACTAAAACTTTCCCAGTCTGTGGGACACACATTTCGTTGTCACATCTCACTTTATCTCTTTTGGTCTACGCCAAGACATAGTGCACTGTTTAAAACCTTGAACCACGGGTATTCCTGCTGGCAAGTCATCAAATCCTTCCCATTTCCTGACAACACAAATACAGTTAAAATACAGGTTCAAAATATGAAGAAAGCAGCAATAAAGGGCTGAAGTGGATGGCGAGGTAGGGAAAAGTCCTGCCTGAGCTTGGACAGCCAATAACAAGGAGCTTTCCAACAAGTCTGCCTCAGTGTGTGTGAGTGTGTGTGTGTGTATGTGTAATGATGCATGTGTCCCTGGTGACAGGCACTCTTAGTGACTTACAGTATGCGTATGTGTGTGTTATGAGAGTGTATGGGAGATGGGAGGTGGAGGAGGGGTAAGTCCTTCTAAAAATGCATCTTAATGACTGCTCTGTTCCCACCATTCACAGCGAAGGATGGATGGAGAGAGAGAGAGAGAGAGAGAGAGAGAGAGAGGGAGCAATTGCGAGTGAGGCAGGGGACGAGGAGAAGTGGTGCTGCATGTTTTCAAGCGGACAGCCGAGTCGGGGACGCAGACAGAGAGGCCGCAAGTTGAAAAGACAGAATGGCGCAAGCAAACGTCAACAAGAGAAAAAGCTATGTAAGGAGCCGCCATACCTGACTCCTTCAACCGTGGCCCCATTCCACAGTGACACGCACGCACACACACACACACACACACACACACACACAGGCCTCAGCAGCAGCAGTATTGAGGAGCAGAGTGGAGAGCTAGCCTCCTCAGGCAGTAGCTGTTTGTCGCTAAATGAAGGCCGGCATTCTTTGGTTTCCCAGGGAGCTGGGTGCCTGCCAGTCCCCTGGCCACTGAGTGCCATTTTATTAAGAACAAAATGGAGCCCCTATGAAAGGAGCCCAGCACTGAGCCTGCACAGGTCTCACTGAGCTGAGCCTCGGCATAAACAAACACCACCTTAAAGAGACAGGCTAGCAGAAAATGAGGGACGGCAGGGCCCCTCAAGAGCCCTCTAAGAGATACAAACTACTCTGGGATTGGCAGTGGCTGTTATTGATGAGCAAGAATCACCTTCCAGAGGTAAGGTGAGGGGTGAGCTGAGGAATGCAATGATAAACAAGCCAGTTCCCCCTTCTAAAGCCAACCTAGCATTTAGTTTCAGACAGCTTAGCAGCTGGAAATGGTGAGATGCCATGGACAAGATAATGACAGAGATGTCACCGTCAGTAAAGACAAGTGACAGTGAATGATCAAAGTCCACAGTAAACAGGCCAGACCTGACAAAGCTAAGCCACCTTAAAAGTGTATACACTATTTGCACACCTCCTTATAGTCCATAATAAGGAGTCCATAAAGCAAAAGGAACTGATCTTTTCTGGTCTTTTCATAACACACCTCCATCACCTCCACTCCTGCCCCTTTTCATGAAAAACCCAATTTTTCACTGGCAGCAGATCCTCTGGCATCTTATTAGACAAGATATTTATTAGACATTAGAGTAAATATACATGTGCTGTGACATATGTCCAATTCACTGTGCACCCAGGAGGGGTCAGTAACACAGAGTATCTGCTGAGGCTCACTGTAAATGTGTGTGTGTGTGTGTGTGTGTGTGTGTGTGTGAGAAAGAGAAAGAGAGAGAGAGAGAGAAAACCTCTCTGGTTTGTGTATATAATTACAGAAGAGACAGTATGTGTGTTTGGCTATACTATGCCTGCATGTGTGTGTGTGTGTGTGTGTGAGTGAGAGTGTGAGTGTTTCATTCCCTGTCACTTTACCAGGTGAGTTCTGCTAATAATGTATATCATGATAAAAGTAAGGGTAACATCTTTACTGCGTGTTCAAGGTCAAAAATGCACAGACCACCAGATGCAAAATGCAAAACAAAAATAAAATGCTTAGCCAAAGCTGAGCAGAAGCTGTAGATTTTGTCCTATTTTTAGGGTAAAGGATGCCTAAAATTTCAAAACTCTGAGCATGTCATTAACTCTGTTTGGTAAAACTTCAACAGAGGCCCATAATACATTAAACTTTAATGATAGGAATTGTTTATGATGGTGCCTGTCATATATTTCTTAAATACTTAATATCGGAAATGTAGGTTTATATAATAACAAATTTGTCTGATTCACTGCATGACAAAACCTGTGGGTTCAAATGATACATTGAGACAGAGCTCAAATTAATTATTCAATGAATGGATCCTTTGTTTACTATGAAAAACATTGATGATTTTTGCACAAATTGTACAATCATTTATTTAGGTAAGAATAAGAATGCTAACAATTTTTTCTCATTTATTTTATCACTCCATTCTTATCTTCTTAAGAGTAAAGCAGATGAAAAAACAGACACCTATTGCCATAAAATATTTTTTTTAATTAAAGAAATATGGATTTTTCCAGAAATATTTAGCTTAGCCAAATGCTAAAACAGTTCATGCCTGAGTAATTTGTATCTTCCATATACATGTTTTAAAGCTACAAATGAATGATACATATCTAGACACATGTAATAATTTCCAAGGAAACGTGTTCCCAAGGATCTGAATACAGTACTCTCGTTTTTTTCTCAATCTCACACACACACACACACACACACACACACACCATAAACACACACACGCTTACAAAGTATGATGGGACCAGAGCCAACATCTGTCTTTGATATTATTTAACTAACCGCTTATTGTGGGAGCCCACCAGCACCACGGATGGCGTCTAGCGCTGTGTGTGTGTGTGTGTTAGTCTACGAGCGCGTTTCGGCGTCCGTTCGGACACTTTGGCAATCCGTAGTTGTGTTGTTACATCCTTTAAGGGTTGAGCCGCGCATGTGTGTGTGTGTGCGTTTGTTTAGTATGCGAGTCTGCATTTCTGAGAATGTGACTGCATACCAGCGTGCAATGTGTGTTTCCACAGACATGTGAGAACAGTGTGAGTGTGTGCGGTGGCTATCCCCCTCCGTAGTGAAAGCCACAGCCTCAAACCACATCAGAGAGCGTGTGGGAGACAGAATGACAAGGCCAGGAACCAGCCAGCGTCTGCCTGCAGCCCCACACAGACACAGACACACACACAGTAAAACTTGCACACATTTATCACACTTACCCATCTACTTATTGACACACGCTGTCTCTTACGCTCTCTCTCTCCCCCTCACACACACACACACACACACACACGTTTAACACCAACCGTTATTACACCACAAGTCCTATCCAGTGGTCACCATTTAGTCTGCAGCAGAGGGAGATGTTTGTGTTTGCATACTTTCTGACAGACAGACATTGACCGAGCAGCAGGCAAAATAGGCTTTCTACTGTGGATTTGTTTAAGCATTTTGACGTGGTACGTCAAAGTGATCGTGGTCACTCATTGGTGTGCGGGATAAACGAAAATGAAAATATTTGAATTATTTATTTATGTCCACCTCACTGGGCACAGGAATACATGGCACACAAGCAATAAATAGGCTAACAAAAGCTCTGAAAACAAGATAATTGCAGACAGGTACACATGCAAGCATAGGCACAAATATGCATTTGGTGTTAATTAATACACAGCCACAACATGCGCACCTTCTTGTTAACCAACACACTGACAAACGCATATTAGCAGCCGGCAGACAAGCGTGATGCGTGCCTACCTTCTCTACACACACACGCTGCTGCTGCCAACGAAAGACCATTCATGAAATTTCTCACGCTGACACAAGCACTCACTCACACACACACACACACACACACACACAAACAAAGCCGCAGTGCAAGTGTAGATCATCCATGGGTCAGTGAAAGCTAGAAGCGGTGTTTTTCCTTGCGGTGGACACACATCAATTTCAAGGAAATTGCTCGCCCCATTATTGGAAAGTGTTACCGGAATGTCAATTAAGGGGGAAGTTTTTAACCTCGCACCACACAAATAAACAGTGCACCCCACTCCCCCTTATTAAAGGCGGTGTCAGCGCAGACAGAGAGTCTGGAGGGGGTAGAGGGGAGGGAAGGAGGGATGGAGGGAGAGAGGGATGGAGGAAGGGAGGCCCGGGGAAAGGGAGAAGAGGAGACAGGGGATTTGGTGCTCTCAAAGAAATGCTTTAGGCCCTCCTTTTGTGCCTGAGGCCCTAGACCCTGAGAACCACTCCAAACCTGGGCTCTGGCCCCGACTCGGGCCCACTTAAGGTTAACCTCAACAGGCGGGGATCTGTTTGACAGCTGGTTGGATCCCGTAGGTGCAACTGCAGCAGACCAATGAAGGGCAGGTCAGCGGAGGGGGGGAAGGAGGGGGGGGGGGGTCACGGAGATAGAGGTGGGAGATGGGAGAGTGAGAGGGGAGGGAGGATGGAAGGGCAGATGGCAGGAGAAGGGCTGGAGCAGAGAGGTGAAGGAGTGTGGTAGAAATGATGTGCGTGGGGAGGGTTGACAGAGGTGAGAGGGAAGAACAGATGTGTGGGAAGGAATATGCAAAGAAGAGATGGGGGGGGGGGGGTAGAGGTGAGGGGGTGGGAGGGATCGATAGTGTTTACATAGTGTTGGCTTACTTCGAAAACACAGTGGTACCTAAAGCAAATAAACATTGTGGAAAGGAGGAAGAGGTGGAAGCAAACGTGTACAGAGAAATGGCCAACCTTTATAACTAACGTCAAACAAAAGAGGAAAAACAGCGCGAGAGACAGAGATAATGTGATCCCACAGCCAGATAGCGAGAGACGGAGAAACAGACACATCTCACAGGCAACAGTATTCAAGTATGAAGGTCACATATTGCAACCCTATTTCTGTGAAAACAGACAAAGCTCTCTAATGAGCCCTTTAGGTCGTGCTGCACAGCAACATGGATATATATGCTGGGGCCAGGAGATACATACATGACATAGGGTAGATCTGCTCTGTATTAGGGAGATAGAGGGGCACAGCAGAACAGGACCCGGGGTGGGTTTATGTCTGATCCAGGATACACTACCACACCTGACCATCAGGGAGCACTTCAGCAGCTCTATAAGCAGCCCAGCAAAATACATCCTAAACATCCACTGAATACCAACAGAAAAGGTCATGGCCAAGAGAACTTCAAACATATAATCTACTGATGCTTTACTGAATAGAACCTCCAAAGATGGGTGGTGTGTGCTCAAATGTGCTCCGGGGGTCTACGTCTGCGAGCTCACAGGCATGTGAAATGCCTTCACACAGCAGGTGTGTGAGCCTCTGTTTGGAAAAGGGTTTGCCAAGAGCCTCGTCACCAGAACAGACACACAGCGGCTGAGAGGTTGATCGTTCCATACAGCTTGCGGGAGCGCACGTGGAGAAGACGCAAACGGTTCGATGCCTCCGATCACTCTGGATGGAAAAGGTACTGACGAAAAGGGCACGGGTCCCGTTGAACTAACAAGCAGCTTGGGTGGAAGCTAGCATAGCCTCTTAATGATGTTCTACCTTCCAGTAGGCCAGTCTACTAACTCAGATCTTCGGTAAATATTTAAATGTGATAAAATAAAATAAATGAGTGCACAGCTCTAGAACATTTCCATTTCCGCGGTGTCTTGGGTTTTAATAATTGACACAGAGTAAGCATTAAAGTTTTGGAAGACACATATATATTTAAAATGTGCCAGTAGTCACATAAATGGGAATGCTATTGGAGGATGAGGATCAGGGAAAAACCAGGCACATCCTGGATGGCCAAGTAGGTTCATGTAAATTTTAGTGCCATTTCTCTGCAGGGGAGAGCGGTTATGCCTGTAAGAGGTCAAAGCTACGGTAAACACAACAAGAGAACTCAAAGCAAGTAAGCACAGCATGTAATTCTACTGCCCCAAATATGTCCTGTGGTTAAGAAGTCTGATAGTTAAGACAGTCAACGTGGAGAGTAGAAGGAGAGTAAAAGTAGAGGATTATTATACATCATCATTAGTGAACTACCGACTCCGCAGTAATCCTCTGCAAGAGCTCCCATGTCAGTAAAAACCAAACCCTGGCCCAGACTGCAGGGACAACTTTGAAAGAGAGAGTGGAGAAAGAAAGAGAAAGGGAGGGGGAAGAGAGAGAGAGAGTGATGGAGAGCTAGAAAGAGAGATCAGGAGAGGAGCAATTCTGAATCTACATAGTAAATGAGCACCGTTTCACTGGTTACCATCAGCAACCAAAGTGGCAGCAGAAAACATTCCCATGCCATTCTTGGTCTGCTTTGGGCGAGCGCGTGTGCGTGCACGGTGTCAAAGAGAGGTCTCACTGAACAAGCACATTCAAATGAGTGGTATTTTTCTCCCCGTTTTTTTTTCTTTTTTTTTTAACGTAAAATAACCAGACTGTGGTTCTCCTCTTCGGCTAAACTCACACCCATTAAACCGGAGCTACACTCTTTTAGAAACACCGGGGGGAAAGAACAGGGAGAGAGGACCAGATGGAAAATACTGTACTGCAAAGAGAGGGAGAGGGTGGCTGAAAATATTGATGAATTGTGTGTGATAATGTGAGTTGTGCGCACGGGTAGTCAAGTAAGTGCACGTGAGTGAGTACAGAAAAGCCAACCGCAACCAACCTAACCATAAATGCGCCTTTCCAAGCCAGACCATTAAAGTTGTGTACTTTTCTGAACTTAACTTTGATTCTGAACTACAACTAACTTTCACAGATGCCTTTGGTGTCCTAAATTATGTTTAGCCACTGATGCAGTTAATGAAAAATGATGTGTTGAAATCAGTTCACATCAAGAGACATTCCACAAAATCCCATTTTAGTGTGGTTGTCCTTGTTTGTTTAATTTAAATCGTTTTTACAGCATTAGTTCATGTTATTCACCCCTCTTACACCTGTATTACAGAAAAGACGCTCATGAACCCGACTCAAAGCTGTGTAACTTCATTGCTTCAGCCTGCTAAGACGCCAGTTCACAGCCCCGATTGTCAAACCGGTGTTCAGCAGGAACGCTGAGCAAACAAAAACACCACTGTTTGATTTTCACAGAGTAGCCGTGGGTCTGGCCTCTCTCTCCTGTTTTGCGCCTGCTGCTGTGCATTCCAATAAAAGTCTCCATAGATAATGAATGTTAGTAGGCCGTCTGCAGTCGAACCTTGGCTCCGATGGCGGTTATGACTGTCCACTGTGGTGTCTGTGTGTTAGTCATCTCAGGATGAATGAGTCACCGGAGAGAAACCTCAAGCACCACCCAGGTAACTGTTCAGTCACACACACACACACACACACACACACACGCGCACACACACACACACAAAAGCCACAGCACCGAGATGAGCGAGGTGAGGGATTATAAGGCGGGCCTTCTATTGAGTGGCGTTATGCTGCCACCATGTGGCCAGTGTAGGACTGAGCAAAGCTGGCAGACGCATGCAGCTGCAAAGCATAAAGTGGAGAACATTATCCAGGAGTTCGGCATTAATGAGAACATTTAAACGAGTGGCAGATCTGAGTGCAGAATGTATAATCAAGACCCAGGTGACAGATTGTAGGCTAGACTGCAACTGGTAAGTGAGCTGCCACACTGATACTGATTTGAATGTGAACATTATTATTGGGGCACCTACATGCCCTTGGTACACCCCTACAGGTGTCCTCACTTATTTTGGCTGATTAGACCTCTTCTCGGCACTGTGTGGACGTGTACACGCCCTGATTCCCGTGTCTTACACAAGCAAGAAAACTTCTACTTTAATTCGTTTTTAATTAGCACATATATTTTGATCATACCTCCCAACTTCAACCTGAGCAGATGGCTAAGCAGCCGAAATGAGAGAAAACACCCGTGTGGTTTTGCAGGGCCTTTAAAAAGTATTTAAAAAGGTATGTTGGTTTGTCAATGAGGACATAAATACATAAATAGATACAAGGAGCAGATGTGACGGAAAAGAAAGGAACTGCTTTATCTGTCTAACTTTTTCACCGGGCACTTTATCAGTACTGACAGCGCACATTGTTTTCAATCCTTCATGCAGTTCTTACTGGTTGATTTTTCATACTGGCAATTTTGGATTTTAGTTAAGCTTATTTGTGTGTTTCTTCAAATTCTTAGTTGCAGTGGATAAGAATAAGCCTAATGTAAATGAGAACAATCCACAGAATAGCAGAGCTCATCTGTTGATCTTGGACAGCTGAGTCTAGATTTGTAAACTAAAGCAGCCTTCACACTGCTAGAAATAACGATGCCAACGGTTTAACGCCTTGGCTACGTGGTGGAAGGGGTGGACCACCAGCGAATGAAAATGGGTTGGTGGTACAGCCAATCTGCAGAGAATAAACACTCCGGTCTGCGAGTCTACCGATCTCAACTCTCTGTATTTGTCAGTATGGTCTTGGTTTAACTGACACTCCCATATAAAACTCTACACATCCTCTGCCCTCGGAAAAGCTCACTAATGCCGATAGAAACAGAGTGGAATATATAGCAATTTACAGAGACCCAATTATGTAGATCTAAAACAAAAAACTGTCTGTGGACAGCGAGAAAATGGAGGCCAATGGAGACCCCCATGTTGTTCTGTTTCTGGTCCTGCTTTCCAATGTTTTGTTTTAGTCCACTTTCTGCCCTCTGGTGGATAGAAATCACAACTCTCCCTCGACTTGACTTCATTCTCAAAAATCGAATCCCTTTCATTCACTCAGGTTAGCTCCCTAACGTCAGCTTAGCACTAAAACAGAAATACTTTCACTCTTCATGCAACGATTTTGTCTCACTCTATCTTTTGAGGTATTCTCATCACAGTTCTTTGCATTTAAGCATAAGAAAAACATCTAGCGCGGTCCACTTGGACGCCCGTGAGGTATAAATGCCGTCTGAGGATGTATCAGATGGAGCCAATGAAAACAAATGGAAAGCCCCACGATTCACTGCAAAGACAACACGTTGCATCCAAAAAGAGGTTTAATCTGTAGCACATAACTGGTTGAAGCAGATGGGAAATAACCAAGTAAACTGCTGTCGAGCAAAGAGCCCATTTCAAACGTTAAAGATGCTTCTCTCTCACTCTCTAATTCCCAAGACAAGGACACAAAAGATTCTGTATTCCAGCATCACTGAAGGTATTTTGTGAGCAGATCTGGTTGGGTGGATACCTTCCTTTTTAAAATCTAAAGCAATTGCTTTGCAGAAGCTTTAATGCTGTTGATGGGAATCTTTGCATAGGTCCCCACAGTCCCTACCTCCGGTGAATGCTTTCTGTTAGAGAGGCAAATGTGCTGATTTAGAAACAGACCAGGTGCTAGGGTAGACCTCAGAACTGACAGCGCTCTATCATTTCTAAGCCATCCATTAAAACCTCCGCCAGTGCCATTTCAATATCTAATATCTGTGTTTACATAAGATGTTCTCTGGCTGTGTTTCACGTGTGCCGTGTGTGTTATGAATGATGATGTGTGAACACACTCTGTGCCTGTTTACATGGCAGGATTAATGATTCCAAAGAGAGACGGAGCTGACACCGCAGGGAACAGCGACACATCTCTTAAACCAATCCAGACAACCCAAAGCCTTTTGACCAAAAACAACCAGCTGAATCTCATTCACCTTATTAGACAAAGTGGGTACCGCTGAGTTTCCTGACGGTACTGTATAAAGAGGCCTGGCTGTGTGTGAGTATGTATCTATGTTCGCGATCTGTTTGAAATGTGTCTTGTGGCGTTTCCTGTGGGTTTCCAGTGAATCAGGAAATTATGACAAACAACCATTTGTATCCCTGTTTTATGAAGATATTGAGTGGAAATTGACGCCCCTTGTTTTCATTTAGTAGATCAACTTTGTGAGTCATCTTGCAAACAGAGAGCGTGTCAGACTGAAGTGCACAAACAAAGCTTTATGTAGCTACAGCCATTCAATCAACAGAAATGATACGGTCTGTACTTTGATTACGTGGTTACTCAGCCCCTTAGCTGATACGCTGTGAGCGCAGACACACACACTTTAACAGAGGTAAACATTATTTCACATAGACTTCACATCTTGCAAACTCATTTAAAATAAATCCAATATGATTAAACTGCAGTATGACGAGAGATTAGATTATGATTGATGAAAACAATCTACCTTGAATGTATTTTGATTTATTGACACGTTGGTATCATCGCCTCAGAAAAGGCTACAGTTGATATTTTTTAATAAATGGATTTCTTCCTGCATGTATAATTTGTCATCATCACAAGATGCTTCCAGGAGCATGAAGGTGACCTCAGTTCAGTTCCAAGGTGTCGAGCCAATACTGAGGAAGCAGTATGAGGAATTAGGTGCAACTCGATTTGCAGTGGGTGACGTTTTCGGGCAACGGATTCCGGCTGCTCTGCAAGCAGCATTATTTACAGTGGCACAACAGGAGACAGTACCTGCTAAATACACCTGATACTACATCCACACACATGCCGTACTTACACACAGGTAGGGAGACACAACAGCAACCACCATCCAATCCTACAGAGATATTTGACTATGTAGGCATAGGCAAGTTTATGTTTTTAGCTATCTGCATACTGGAAAATTCAGGAATGGACAGAGGTTCTGTTGAGGTGCCACTGAGGACGACACTTCTGCTGAGGTAGGCAGAATCTGTGCAACCTAGGCAAAACCATCCGCCTCGCTCTCTGCTGCCTCGCATCGCTCTGCTAAGCCCCTCCCACCTTTTTCCTTGGATTCCTTTTCTGAAGCCTGTAAACGGAGCCAAGAGGAAGGGCTGAGGTAGAGATTTGCTCTCAGATCACTTGAATAACAACATGCTGCACGGTTAATATGACATTTTTGCCCATGATGCAAAAAGAAAACTGCCTACCCAGCCTTTAATCCCACATTGTTATTGCTTTACTGCCAAGCACTGGCGAGCTGAAGTGTACGGTCTCTGTCACCTTGCTAAAGATTAAAGACAGGGGAATGAGGGCTATTTTAACCTAAGATGTAAAAGGATAACAACCTTTATGTGCTGCATGCTGTTGAACTAGAAAGGTATGACCTTGAACTTAGAAGATATGCGGCACTCTGTGTGTGTGTGTGAGATTGTTGCTGGAGACGAGATGATACAGTTACGGCAGATAATTTACTTTCACCATAATACACAGCTTGGCAGCCGTACAAAAAGGGGGTTACCTTCTCCCTCCCTTCCTTTCTCCTTGTACTTTACTACACAAACAATCACAGACAGTTTGCCCTTTAAACTCACAGACTGGGACACATCTGTACACCCTCCGTATATCACCAGGTCTCACTGAAGCAATACATTTAAACAGTTTTTATTGCGTAATTAATTGGCTACCTCAGTTTGTGTCTTTGTAACACACAGCACACAACTCGTCAGTATAACTCAATTTGTGCTGCTGCATCGTTGTTCAGATACTAAGGCATTGTTGCTCTGCTGTGCCACCCTCAGCCTCCGGAGTAACACGTCTCCTTGCCTTAACATTGCAGCACTTCGTGTGAGCCTGCGGGCTAAGCAGCGGCTGTTTGTGTCACTGTCGTTTCCACGTAGCAAGCGGTGCTTCGGAGACTGTATAAGTGATGAGGAGCAATGAGCCACTCTAAACGTTTTCTCCTTGCATTGAGAACCAACATGCCAACACTGGAAGGACACAAAGGAAAGAAGAAAAGAGGCTGACTGACTGACAGAAAGAGAGAGAGAGAGAGAGAGAGAGAGAGAGAGCGACAGAGAGAAAACAGGCAGCTTAAATGAAGACATAAAAACCATCCCTACTGTGAAAAAAAACAACATTCCTGTGTCATTCTCGGAAGTAAATGTTATTCTTATAGATGGAGACAAAGTGGGAAAAAAGTAATAATGTTGAGTGGAAGAAACCTGAACACTCCTGCCTTATATAACCTGTCTCTCTGATGATCTGTTAATGTGATTCTTTCTTTCTGTTTTCCCTCTGGATGGCCAAATTGCAGTCTCTGTGGAACTGCACAAAAAGGGACGCTGAATAAAAGCATCCACCAAATGCATTAGATTACGTAAGAGTAAGAGCGTAAACCGTTGGATATGGTGCTATAATTCCATATCACAGTGAATCCACAGGTATAATACATTAATAAGACATTTGTACTGCTCGAATGCTGCATGCTATTACAAGTCAAGATTGAGTGACATCTCACCCCAAAACACACGCGGCAGGTCATCAGATCCAGTGCTGTCCCCATTACACCGACGCACACACTTGACTGTTTGAGTCAAAATGCTGAACTGTGAAGTGCGATTAAAAAAGAAAAAGTTTGCGCAGTGAGCTTCTTTCGTCGCCCTTGGGTCTTTGATCGTACCCACAAGGGCTCCAACTCCAACCAGCGAGTGTGTAGGGCAACTTGGTGACAAATGAAAAGTCCTTTTAAAAAGTATCCCCTCATTGGTGCAATATCTTCATTTTAGTCAGCATCCATCCACGCCCAGCACGATATTATAGGAAAAAAACGTCTCCCACCAGACTACCCCCCTACCTATGCTGGTGTCCTGTTGCACCTGTGACACTGGAGAATCAATTACAAAGCTCAGGCTGGTAATGAGTTCTCCAGTTGCCTGATCCAGTGACCAAGAGACAATATAGAGGTCTTCAATCTTTAATGCATATTCACCAAGCCTGCTGTCTGGCCTCAATGCCCCCTAAAGGTCCAATAAAACACGCACTAAGCCTGTCAAACTTATGTCTTAGTATACAAAGAAATAAAAATTAAAAGATATATTTCAATTGAAAAGAACAATCACAAGTGAGCCAATTTTTTATGCACAATTAGATCAAATCTGGAGAACGAGGTCAACAGTTTTAGAAGTGGAAACTAGCCAGCAGCTTTAGGTAGCCGACGCTGACAGCTTGACTGACGATATTTTAATTGTTAAAACTTGGGAGTAATTGGAGTAGTCCTGTGTGCTATTATACCCTTTGTTTCAGTGATATTAATTATATCCTTTTCTCTCTCGTAGCTGAAACATAAAATGGAATTTACAAGGGGCCCGGCTTCACTAATTAGGAAAATTACATTTACAATTTTTTTTTTATTTTTTATTATATTTTTTTTAATTATAACTGGACTAACATTAGCATACTCAATTAAGGCGTATTTGCATGAGCATGTACAGTAGAGCAGGTAGAATAACAGGTTTGCATGGGTGTATGTAAGCATGGGTCAGAATAAAGTCACTTCTTTGGCTACGGGATGTGTGAAAGATGAAGAAAGAACATGATTGATGTAGAAACAAATAAAAGTGATTTAATTTTTTTGCCGAAGTCGTGCCTCATCTTGGTTAAAAAGAAAAGGCAAAGCAGGAAACGAGGGATCAAACTTACAAACTTTCTCTTCAGCTTGCCCTTACTGCCACGGGTTGGCTTGCCCTCGACTACAGTCCCAGAGCTGTAGTCCGAGCCCATGTCCAGGTTGTCATCTGCTGAGACACTCTTGCGGAGGTAGGCGGATCGCGCCCGGAAGTGGGAAAAGGGCGACTGGGAGCGAGGGCGGGACTCGGGGCACCCACCACGCTCAGGCTCATCTTCACCCTCCATGTCATCCTCCAAACGCCACAACTCCCCTGGAGGAGAGGAGATGACCAAGGGACAAATGATGAGATCAGGGTACAGTCAAGAGGGAAACAAGAGAAGGAGAAAGAAAAAGAGAAGAAAAGGGTTGGACACAAAAGAAGATATATGAGAGCAAACCGGATTGGTCAGAATATTTGTCTACACAATTATAGCAAACTCACTCCACAAATTGTGGCCTGCCATCCACTGATCGCTCTCATGAAATATTTCCTGGATGTAATTAAGCTTCCTTTTAAGGTGAAATGTTTTACACCCAGACATTATTCTCAGCCTGCCTCCTTAACAACTTGATTATGATTCTATTCGCTCGATGGAAATGCCGTCTCATGTAAAATGCGGAGGAAGGAACACATTTGCAGCGACGGTGGACGTTATTCTCCAGCCCCGACAAGATGGCAGAGCTTTCACAGTCACACAGCAGAGATGGATGTGTGCTGTCAGAGCATAGCTCAGCTGCACTAATCACTGCCGACTTCCATCGCTCTGGATTTGATGTTCCCCAGACGTCCTGTCAGCGTCCAACGCCTGACTTACAGCACTCATAAAACACTCAATGGTCTTACAGTTACTTACAGCACCTGATGCATGCTGGGTAAGCACTTGGCCTTTTTGCTGTAATGACTCGACCATTTACAGCAAAAAAAGGGCCAAGTTAAATCTCAATCAGTCTTTTTTAGGCCAGAAATATTGAATCATGCTGCTCACATACAAAGCCATTATAGGGTTTGAGTTATAGATGAAAAATTTGCATTTTGTGTATTTCCCAGCTGCTCATAAATTCTTTTTTTAATCTTTTTTAAATTAAGCTCAATGAGACGTAGAAAACATCATAAATGAAAGAAATTAATTATATCTAAACCATGAACGTAAACCCAAAACGATGGCGTGGTGCAGTGGAGCTGCAAATGTCTCCGGCTTGTTCTTAATTAACTTATCTGCTTATCTGACAAGGGACTGCCGGCTCATTGGCATTAGCAAAGAATTTAACATAAAGATATTACAGACGTAGATTTAGTTGTTTTCTGGTGTAAGTACATCTGTCAAAGATCTGTCAGTCAATTTAACATTGATGGCTACGCTTTCTTTTTCTTTTTTACAGTTGGATCATAGATTGTAGCCAGCAGAGAGCAATAAATACAAAAATATGTTGTCTTCTTAGTTTCAGACAAGGTGTATAGGCTTACCCACCGAGCCTTAGGATAGCCCTGTAATAACATCTTTTATTAAAGGATTTCACCAGCAGCCCTTGTGGCAGTGAATGCTTTTGTGTGTGCTTATGAATGATCTTCAGAGTGTGAAATATTACAGAATCAGTTCCACTGCCTGAGCTTCCAAAGTTGAGTCAAATAACACTGTAGGAAAATGACTAGGGAACAAATCCCGAAGCGAGCACTGAGGCATACTCTCTTAAATCCGTGAAGAAAAGGTACCTGGGTTATTAAACAACTTGAATTTTTTAAAAGGAAAGTTGTCTCAGGACTAGTAGAGAGACAAAGAGAGAGAGGTAGCATCAATGAGAGGCAGCATCATGGTCGATGACAGTGGTTGCTAGGCAACAAGGGGCCACGTGAGACTGAAGTCGCTCTCAATTTGATATTTGCAACAGAACAGCAGTAGGGCAAAGGGAGAACAGGAGGACAGGCAGACTCAGAGAGACAGTCTGGCTCAGATAGGTTAAGTCAGGACATTAATGGAAGCACTTGGGCTAAATGAACCAATCACAGACAATGTCATTAAGTCCAGGATCATTAGAAGTACAAACAGTAAAGACTGATTGGATAAGAGCAGTGAGGGCTGCTTTCTTCTAGCAAAGTGGGTTTATTGAGGACATCACATTGCATCGGTGGCTCTGGGGTTAGCACAGGAAGAAGGCTCTGAGTGACTGCGTTGTTTTTTTTGTGAAGACTTCACGTTGGTTTGAGTTTATTTCGAAGTCGATACCTCTTGTTTTACTGCCTGTGTCTCTGTGAATCCACTGGGACTTTGGTTTACTTCAACCGGAAGACTTCTTTTAAAAAAGAGTCCTCCTTTTAATAAGTTCCTTTCCTCTGGTGTTTGCTGTTTCTTTTCTGTTTTTGTAGACACACATTTCTTTTCTCTCTAAAGCTACACAGAGGACAGAGAGCAATTTCAGGAAGTGGAGGGGGGTTGTGTGTGTGTGTGTGTGTGTGTGTGTGTGTGTGTGTGCCTGTTGTATTAAACATCACAAATAAGGATGATAATAACACAGCATTTTCCCTCATCCCAACCCTTGAAATGTGACAATCCTCATCCATCTTGGCGGTGGTGGTGAGCTTTGATAAAGTGGAGTGATGTGAATCAGCAGCGACAGACCGCTGTTGACTGTGTGTGCCAGTGCATGTGAATGAGGAGGAGGGTGCGTAAGGATGCTTAACCTGAGGCACGTTCGCCTCTGACATGATGGCTCCTGGCTTGCTGACAGCTGCGGAGTCTGTCCATGTCTTGGATGTGGTGTTAAAGGGCTGGAGAGAAGATTACTTTACAAATGACCCACTTTTGGGAAATTGTGAGAGCGGCTCGAAGCAGAATCAACTGATGTTTAATCATCTACTGAGAAATTATGAATGTATTAAAACATACTGTATGTAGGTCACTTTTGAAACTACAAACTCAAGCATGGATTTTATATCCTTAAGAAATGTTCAGATGAACATTTGACAAATTCTCGGTTCATGTTTTTTGCTTTTTTTGTACCTTAATTTGTGTTGATGAATGACTTCAATACATTTGTATTTATTAACTGGTTTCTTTCTTTGATCCTTGTGTCTCGGATGTCTTCTCACAGGCTTGTGTCTCGGATTTATAGAAAAGCTTCTTTTTTTATGTATAAATCAAAGCATTATACCAAGGCCTACTGTAAGGTTTCCTTTCACATCAAATCTTCACCAACTAGAAACATTTTCACAAAACACCTCATCCATCCATAAGATGAAAGCTATCTCTGTCAGCAGGTTACAGCTTCAGAGTTCACCGTGACAGTTTTCCCTCTCAGGTGGAGGAACAGTGTTTGATTTACAAGCAAGAGAGCGAGAGGAGAGGTCCGCCTCGCAGGTGCTCCTGTTGAAACAGCTAGCTGCTGTGTGCTCTCCATCAGGAGAAGCAAATATCAAAGAAGCAAAGCATTCCTGGAAGTTTGAAAGGAAATAGAAATATGTTCGACACATCTAAGGAGACTTTAGTTTAAGCTCTAGTGGCCCCTTTTCTTGTATCTCCAGCAGACACACTTCTCTGATTATTGGGCCAACCATTTAGCTCAATTATAGGTCAAGAGGCACACACATTATGAATTAGGAGGTTGAGAAACAGCAGATCGTCTCCCAGAAACCAAGTACGTCACACAATGCCGGTAAGAGCAAGACATATATTATATATATTTATTTTAGCTGGCCACTTACAGGACTGTTGCTGCATTCCCTACGACATGAGTCAGACGGACACATTTCATTTCAAACATTTCAGGATGGAAATGAGTTTTTTACGACAATGCCATAACTGTGTGGTGAAATGCATGTGGGAGATTTTGGGAGAGTTTAAGCTCTGTCAAAATCGGATTAGTGATTTGTCATAGATATTACGTGGACACGTGAATAAATAAACAAACAAAAGGAGATGGAAGAACCACACAGATGCAGTCGATTCCACAAAGCCGCCCGCTGTTTTGGCGAACACACATTCCCAAAGCGATGGAAGCTGAAAGAAACTCCTGTCGTTGTTTAGTCGTCAGCTTCTGTTTGATCTTTACCTGCAGGTGGCAGAGTGCAGGCCTTTGGCTGGCTGGTGGCAGCGGGCGGGTTCTTCCTGCGAGGAGGACTCCCACCAATGAGATCAGAGTGATGGACCCTGGAGACTGTAGGAGACTGGGGGATGCTGGGGAGGGTACGGGACTTAGCCAGTAGGGGTCTCTGCAGCTTCCTTTCCAGTGACCTGGTTGGAGACCATAAATAGACAATTACATGGAGCATTAGGATTAACAGCCGGTCCGAAAAAAAACACTCAATGGAAACTACCTCCATCAGAAAAAAATGGCCAATCATCTTATTCTATGTAACGTCTGTATTTACCTTTTAGAATCTGTTCAGTCACGTACAGTGTGTTTTGTTTGAGGAACGTCTACTTGGTTAAGTTTAAGACATTTGGAATTATGGTTTTGCTGTGAATGGCTTCCTTTCTAATGCATCTAACAAAAAGATGCTATTGGTAAATGTTGTACAGTGTTTCTTATATGAGTCTCAGATACACTTTGGAATGTCTATTTTGGACACAGAGAAAGGACTATAGATTTTGGCCCCTCATCACTTACATTGGAAACACATTAAGAAGGAAGCTGTGAAAATTGTGAACCTATCCTTTAAGCTATCCCTGTGCAATACACCCACCTACACGCACACGCACACACACACACACACACTGGTACACACATACGCACAGCTTACTGTTAATGAGCAGCAGGAGAGCAGCTGTACTGATCAATAGTGAAATGACTTCCACCTCAGCATAAACAAGCTGAAGGCCATTTAGAACAGAACCAATAGAAATTGCTTGCTTTGATAGCAGTTGACACGACACACTCTCCAGTGAGACGCCGATCGATAGCCACAATTGCAAGATCGGCTGAACAAGCCACAACACAACAATCCGTATGTATAAATGATGATTCGTGATGTACGTGTGAAATAGCTATGTGATTTTATTCTTTTTTTTTTTTTTTGCCGGGTGGCTTTTGTACATTAACGTATTTCAAAGAAGACACAGATGGGTGTTTTTTCACCATCACCTATAAGTACAAATAGAACCGCAATGTCCTGTCAGCCGTAGCCATGGACATTGCATTACAACAGATGTGATTAATATTACATTAAATAATGCCTAAAACGTTTAATGGAACAAAGTTCTCCCCTTAACAATACTGAGTCCCTCCAACGCCAGCTCTGATCAGCTTGATGTGGTCAAATTCAATGGAACGTGGCCAGCATTTCAGGCACCAGAGTGGCAGAAGTGGAAGATGCCTGGCCTCCTGACTCTCGCATGACAAGTGTGGGTAAAGAACACATGATCCCCGGCTAAAAATCAGCCGAGGACATGCAAGCTGAGCCCCCCCCCCCCCAAGGCTGATGGGTCCTGACATTTTCAGCGAGATGGGTTTTAGCCTGCGACTTGTGCTAAGATTAATTTTTGAAAATAAATGTAGTGGGCTGATCCTAAAGAGATTTATTTGTCTCATTTTGATTTGAACAAAGGTATCAGTGGCAAATTAGGACACTGTATACAAGCCATTGAAGTTAATACAATGACTGAACAATGTGTGTGATTCTATAATCACTCTCTCATACACCACATATTGCTTCATCATCACCACAACACCCACATTCATTTTTCAAAACTATACATAGTTAATAGTTAAACACTTTGAACAATTTGGAGCTAGGAGACACTTAGCTTAGCTTAGCATAAAGATGAGAAACAGGGGGAAGCAGGGGGAATTATGTGCTGGACTATTTCTTGGCAGGGAGCAGTGACTTCCTGGAGTGTCTTTTGGTTGCCTGGCAAGACTATAGTTTCCATCTGTCTCTAGTCTTTATGCTAAGCTAAGCTAACCGTCTCCTGTTTGTAACATCATATTTAACAAACTAATAAAAGGGGGAGGGATCTTCTTATCAAGTTCTCAACAAGAAGGCAAATAAAGTCTTTTAAGGTTGACTTTAAGAGACATTATGTCATTTTAGCAGTAACCCAATACAAAACCATGATTGCATATATATTTCTCATATGTGGCCAAAGCGGCCATAATAATGGCAACTGTGGCAAAACAAATCCATGTATTGGCCAATGAGCATATTTAATCAAATATCAACAACATTAGCTGCTGTAATCCTCTGATCTATCTAATCCATTACATGCTTGACTTTACAATAGAAGATTATTACTCATTAATGAATGAATGAGACGCTGCAGCATCATTCAGTCGTATATGCATTACACATTGAATACAGACTTCTTACAGTTTTTCTGTATTGTTAAAACACTAAACCCCATTCTTTCACTATTTTTGTCCAAACCATAGACAATGAAGAGTGCGTGAAAGAGGCGGTGGACCAGGAGGAGGAGGTTCGAGGAAGAGCACGACCAAGTCCAAGAGCAGTCGTTTCTGGCGGTGGAAAGCATCTGAGCGACAACCCTATACCAGGGAGTCTTGCCAAGGTTGGATCCGGCACACCAGAGGGTTTTTTTTGGCTGGGGAGAACACTGCCTGCAATGTAGATGAAGTCCTCTGGCCTGACCCAATGCAAAGACATGATGTCGAATGAATCACTTGATTTGAATTTGATTTCGCAGTTCCATTGTACTGTAACGTGCTTTTCATTCACGTTTTTTCCTTTGTCCTTTTGCAGTACTTTATTTTTACTGTACTATAAATTCAGATTCCAGAGTTGTGAAATGCAAAATGCATTTATTGTTTTTAAACAATAAACATATTTTCGGGAGCTACATACCCTTTCTTTTTTTATGTAGTGTAGTGCCCTGTAGTGGTTTTTTTTTTTGACTGCCTTGTTGTATGATTTGAAAACATTGTTTACTTTTGAGCACAGATAAAACTGTTTTGAGGCTGTTTTGATTTTGCAACAAGAGTCAGAGGTTCTGTGAATGTAGTTTGAAAATTGCTGTTTGTGTTTACAGTTTTGAGGAACGGGTGGGAGGTTATAAGAAATGTGTTTGAGCAATTGTGAAAAAACGTTTAGTGCCACCATATTTTTTACAAGCTACTTTTTAACATTTCATTTCACCGACAAGTGCTCATGAGTAAAACTCGAGGTGTGGTGTTTGAGTGAAATGCTTCTCCCTCGGATGTCTGGCTTACGATGTATTTTCAGGCTTGGGGCTATTTATCACCAGGGAGCTATCCGGTAAACCGACAACCAGTTCTAAGTCAGCACATCTGCACGTTTGAGAAGTAATATACTGACATACAGTACGCCTGCTGTCTGCTAGTAAACTACTCCCCTGATAGAGGAGGAGGATGTTGCAGTTGTGAATATTTGACCTGGGATCAGAGTCCCTGAATGAGATTCGAAGCAGAGACGTGGAGGGCCCAGGATGGTCTGATGATGAATAATGCTTTTGTATTGCTGAAGATCAGAGGAAGAGCTGATAGTGACTGTATTCATGCAGGCATACTGTAGCATGCACACACACACACACACACACACACACACACACACACACACACACACACTTTGATGGTAATAGAAAGAGGCAGGTCTCTTATTCCTCAGCAATCCATACTAACTTGCATAAAAAAGCATTTGCCTGAAGCACACACACATGCATAAACAAACTCCTCCCAGTTGGCATAAGATGAAATATCTCAGGGTCCATCGGTAAACACATGCACACAAACACAGCCACACACACACACACACACACACACACACACATTAACACAGTTGGTGGCCTACCACCAGCACATCATGATGATAACACACTGGGATGAACAGCCGGCCCAGGCCACTCTGACAATTTGGGCCTCACTCATCCTACAAACCTGTTGCTAAGCAACATTGTCTACGAAAACAGAGAGAAAGGACAGAGGAGAGGTGAGCAGAGGAGAGGAGATGAGAGGAAAGAGGAGAGGAGAGAAGGAGAGGAGGAGAGGAAAGAGGAGAGGAGAGGAGAGGAGAGGAGATGAGAAAAAATGAGAGGAAAGGCTTATATTTTGCTTCCCAGCAGCAATCTGCATTTTCACAAAAAACAATGTCTTGCCCTGAGTTGTAAGCATCAAGTGCACCACACGTTTGGTGTTGCCAAATGTATTATCCCTGGTGCTGCAGTCAAGGGAGACAACTCACGTTCTCTGTTAGAGTCTGAGTGAGCAAAAGTGTTATGTGTAAAATAAAACAGTAAACGAATATGTTTTAAACATGAATGACAGGCAATAGAGTAGGAAGAGGAGAGACAGCAAAAGAATTATTGGATGGTTGTGTTGATGACGTGTGACATTCCACTATGTGTGAAAATACACTCTGTGTGAAAAAACACTCCGTGTGAAAATACTTGGAGAAATAGGATAATGCGTTTATTTGAGAAAGCCCACATGCCAGTGAAGCACAAACATGCTCTGTGCAAGCTTTTGAGCCCTCGTCCTCTGGCTCTTTGGTCTCTTCCCTCTATCTCGTTCTGTACTTGACTGACAATAAAAAGAGCTCGAGAAGACTTTGTAAAAGCTTCTGTTCTCTTCCTCGCTGCAGGCTAAAATACATATTGTTCCCATTTCCACAAGAACAGGGTTTAGTGCAACAGATGCACAGCAATTTGTATTAGTGACCTATTTTAATGCCAAAAGTAGCCCATGCAACCCCCTGACTATGAGACTGCAACTATTGTGGTATTTTCCCAACCCTGACACTAAAACCTATCTCTGACCAGCTGAGGAGAGCGATGCATGGTGAGTTTTCACCCTCAAACTCGAATGAAATCAGTTTCCAGTAGCTTGACGAATCCTGTATGATGGGGGAATGGCACTGCTGTTGCATGCAGTCGCTGTAGTGAGAACTCTCCGTGGTGCTGAATCAACTTGTAACACACAGTAGTACATGCACACCCCCATACTCTTCTTCCTGCAAGCGGCAGAAGATTTCAGCTCTATCATTAAACCATTGTACGATTTAACAAAAACTGAAACAATTCAGACTAATAAGAGCGATTAATACCCCATTTATTAATGTAATGTTCGTCTGAAGCTGGTTAAATAGCACATGGTTACTCATTCATGAGATAAACTTACTGCTTGCTGGGCCATTCATTAAAGGGTTCTCACTGTGTTTGAATGCGGATGTGTGTTTTCGGAGGTGAGGTGAGGTGAGGTATCGACTTTTGAATTCTCCTCTCGTCTCTCTCTATATTTACACTTCTTTTCTCCTTCCTCCAGATAATTTTAGCCACTTGCTTGCATTTCCTCCCTCTTCATTTTACTTCTCGCCTTGCGTTATCTTTTTCCCACACTCCCATCACCTTCTTCACTAAAGGGGTTCCTGGATATTCAAAAAGTTGTAATTCACAGATAAAACTGACCCGCGATAACAGCATTTATACGTCTTAGTGCTGAGCAGGGATGGCATGGACAATTCTGAGGAGGCAGGGAAAAACATGACTGACCCTATGAGACAAAAGGATATTGACAGATTAACCTCTGCCTTTATCTTTCAGTAATTCAGAAGACGGAAGAGTCACTGGACTAAATTGGACTGATCGAATTAAGCAGGTTTAGAGCAGCTTAAGTGACATGCAGGAGCAAAGGCCTGCCATTGTGGACTTGCAGACTTTTCCCTCTACATTACAGAATGATGGACATTAACTTCATCATTACATTACTGATTCAGCATCACTCATCTTTCATTATAGACTGAACGACTTGTCACAATTCATTATGGACGTATCCCAGAGAGGGCACAGTTAGTGCCTACCTTCTGCAAAAAAACTGCTGAAACTACAGTATTTCTCTTTTAGAAAATCCGCATGTCATCTATAATCATGCTCTTTCACAGCAAAACGAAAAGACCTAAAAGGATGTGAATAAGGTAAAAACACGACGACTTATCACAAAAAATGATGGCAATTCCAGGTTGACATATCTTCTGGCATTTCAGTAGCATTTAAAAGGTAGTTTTATTTTTTTTTTTAAGATAACTGAAGGTTAATACGGCTCAAGTTTTAATTAAAAGGTCACAAATATCTCAATTAAATCCGGCAGGAGTGGAAGTTTTAAGGTCAATGGGGGTGGGAATACTGTACAGTGTGAGCTCTTGGCAAATCTAAATTTAGAAGTAAGGTCATTAATGAGTCTCAGCAGAAAGTGGCAGGTGACATGGTTACTTGTACTGAAATGTTAGGGAAATGAGATTACTAAGGCTGTGGACCTGGTTTGCATTCATTCACTGTGACTGTGAGTGATGACAATCCCTGCTGTAGTCACTCTCTATAAACATGATCTAAGCTAATGACTGTGGTAACTGGTAACTTTCTTTTGCATCAGGCTGCACTTTTCGTTCTGCTGCTATTCAGTCCGAGACAAGGGAGGCAGAGCTCGGCTGTCCTGGTCCTACAAACAGACTCTGATACCCCAAAATCCCTCTGGCTCCTTCTTGGTGGATGTCAGAGTACAGAGAAAACAGGCATGAAAGAAAAAGGGGTGAAAGAAAGGGAAAGAATATGAAAAAAATAAAAACAAGAAAGAAAGACTGAAGTCCCAGAGAAAAGACGAGAAGAGATGGAGGGGCGTGGGAAGGGGGTGGCTTGTGAGAAATAGACAGTGAGTGGGAGAGACGGAGACACAAACAATGTGGGGATGAGATAGATGCTGGATTTGTAATGACAGGGAATCTGAGAGCTTTTTTTGTACCAGATGTCCACCCACGTTAGCACTTGTGCTGTGCTGTATGTGAAATTTGATGGGCATCATTTCAGAGTTTAGACTAGTTTTTATACTAGCATTCTGACTTGTACTTTCATCCTGGTTATATAATTTGACATCAGCTCAGAAGCTGAAGCTTTAATGGGATTCTTGTTAAAGCTTGAGATTTTGGAAGGTTCAGAACACGGTCAGAAAAAAAGAGAAACACGGGACTCCAAACATTTCCTGGGGGTCCTATTTTAGCAGCAGGCGAAGCAAATTACTTTCTCCTTTTGAATTTAGGATGTTAATTGCACTGCTGTAAAACAAAGTGAGAGTTTGTTAGAATTTAGCAAAGCCACGCAAATTAAGTTGGCAGGGTGTCAACATCTTCTGTGTGACAAAAACATTAACTGGGCATGTATACAGTGTGGCAGTGGAAGTAAAAATTCTAAATCTATCGGAGAAAGGTGCAGCAATCACTGACCGCAAACTCACAGTTTCTGCTTTCATCATGCTTTTCACCTTTAATATACTGAAATTCTCCTTGCCCAGTCCTATTCGGAGGTGACTGGTTTAGAAATGTAGGTTGAGGACAGGAGGAGACAGGAGATTAAACATGTTGTCACACACACACACACACACACACACACACACACACACACACTTCAAAAGTAATTTCTCATGTAACTACTGATTAATCAATAGACTGATTGATTGTGGACTTGCGGCATTAAGATTGCTGCTTCAAATCCCCAGATTGTCTGGGAAATACGGAGGGTAAAACCTGAAGGATAAACATTTCCCCCCTCTTCATCACCTACTGTCAATCAGCCCCTGAGCGAGGCACTCACAGATACCCCTACATTCCCTGCTGGAGCCTGTGAGCGATCAACAACAGGGGATTGTCACTGCGAAGCTCCCGGTGTGAACGTGTGGGACAGAATGATGCATGTGAGACAGGATATTGCTGGAAAAGAGAATGCACAGGAGGTAGATTCTCCCCCCCCCCCCAAAAAAGCTCTTTCTGTCTCTCCGTCTCCTGTATATGCAACACATCGACTTTATCTGCTCTATTTTTATCTATAGAAAAGCCCCTGTGTTCAACAGTGCATCAGTGGGAAGAATCCATAGTAGCCAGCACCATGCCTGACAGCACATATCCATTGCACCTCCACACTTATGTAACACAATGGTTGCTCATACATGCATGCAGACACATGCACGCACACACATGTATACGAACACCTGTATGCCTGACAGTCCTGTTTGTGTGCAAACACACATAAATGCACTGATACACTTTTTTTATTATTTTTATTATCAACTTGTTATTTAGATTGCCATATCGTGGTGTTCTTTTGACTGAGAGGACCAATCCGATGTTCTTCACATTGAATATATTTAAAGAGTAAATATTATGTAATTAACATTAAATTGTGACACAAACACTGAGATGCAGCGTGTGATGTACGATGAGGAACGGCACCCTAACCTTCTGACGGCACGGCGAGCAAACATCTTGAAAGGGAAACGCAAGACGTGACAATGTATGTTGTCATAGAGGCAAACGCAGTGTGACATAGACCCAATGCAGCCTGCACTCCCTACGCACACACACACACACACACACAGACAGACAGACAGACAGACAGACACACACACGGGTTACCTGGCCTCTGCCACAGTGCAGCAGTAACTGCCACTGCGCTGCGAGCTCCTGCCCACCCGCAGCTCCTCCTGAGACTTACGCCGATTAAAGTAGTCGGTGAGTTTCCCAAAACTGGCCATCTTTCCTCTCCTCCGCCCCCTCTCTCCTTTTGCCTTCTTTCCTTTTGACCCGTAAAAAAAAAAAGAAGAAAAAAAAACAAAACAAAAAAACCTGGTTGCTGTTCTGCAAAGCTCCTTGGCACGCGACCTTCTGACTTGATGTCTGTCTTCTCCTGCCTCCACCCGGGTTCAGCGGCCGCAGGTCCGAGTCTCCCTGCGCTCCCTCATCCTCCCGCACAGGACCCGATGTGCCTTTCTGTGCCTCTCGCCTCCTTCGATCGCTTGCCACCGCACGCAGAGCGCGTTCACTGACTCTCTCAAAATAGTAACGTTTGTAACTGCCTACCACTCAACGCAGCGGGAGGAGTACACCCCCCCCCCCATCGCTGGCAAAGGAGGGGAGAGAGAGAGAGAGAAAGAGAGGAGAGAGGTGGTGGCTGAGTGTCGGTCTTCTTGTGTGCTGGAGAAAGCAGAGCTGGTGGGAGAATGAGAGGGCTGCTATGATGCTTGTATCTAAGCCCCCCCCCCCCTCTTTCGCTCTCTGTGTCTCTCTCTGTTTTTCTAGCGCATATTGTCTGTGATCTCACTCGCCCTCTCTCTCTCTCTCTCTCCCATGCATGAATTCTTTCACACGACCGTTCGATTCTCGGTGAATGCGTGCAAGCGTCGATCACAGCCGGGGGAGAGCAGGTGGCAGCGTTTTGCGTATCACTGTCACCCTCTCCGTCTCTTCCGCTTCTCACTCCTTTATTTCTCACTCTCTCTCCGTCACACACACACACACACACACACACACACACACACACACACACACACACACACACACACACACACACACACACA
>JAVQJL010040815.1:0-14012 GCA_036024295.1 Nannoperca obscura
TATATATATATATATATATATATATATATATATATATATATATATATATATAGTCTGGAGAATACACACTTTTATTATAGCACTTTTATTGTCTAAATGAAATTCCCAAAGTTTAGTACCAATTCAAACTATAAGTACGTGTTTCTCTCACATCGTGTGAAGAAGTAAAAAAGCAAACACTCTTGAGAGTGGAGTGAAATCCCTCTGACAACAGGAGAGCCTGTCGATTCAGCTCCTCACAAGATGCACAAATCAAGGTTACCCCTCAAGGGACGAGGAGGAAATGGGAAATGATTTTGGTTATTACAGGCAGGTGTTACTTCTCTGTGGGAATATCTCCTTGAAACATTTGAAAGAGTGTGTTTTTTCTCACAGTAGTTCCCATGGCATTTGGTCAAAAAATGCAATATGAGTAATCTTTTGAATTTGGCTCAGTGTGCGATCTATACAAGTGGCCGCCCCATTTCTTTCCATAAGGCATGTTGGTTTGAGTTGTTTGACGTCTTTGTGAAGGTTTGTTAATCATTGTCTGCTCTGTTTGATAGTTCACAAGGTAAAACACAGACTAAAGATAGTTCTCTACATGAGACATATTCTGTAGTCTTTTAGCTGTGGAGAATTTATTCTATGAAATTATTCTGACATTGTTTAAAATCTATTTTCTTGCTCTTCGGTGTTTTGTGGCTTTTAATAATAATTTTAAATTATAGCGCTGGTTTATCTGATGATTCAAATTTTTTTTTATCTGTCCAGACCAGTTGTGTTTTCAAAATGAAACACAGCTACCAGTTTTAATGATGGGGCTCGTCTCTGGCTGACTGAAGAATGATCACTTTGTGGATTCTTTTGCTAAATGATAAAGATGTCATTTTGGGGATGAAAACTTGAATACTCTTTATCCAGATGTCACTCTCCAGGTGATGTTAAAAAGTTGAAATCATAGCCGTTTGTGTTTTCTTGTGTTTGCTGTTGACCAGGTAACTCTTCCTCCTGTGTGCGTCTGTGAGGACCCCTGGTCATGTCCGTTTAGCTCCCCTGCGTGATGCCTGATCATGACAGCACCACCCTCCTAACCAGACAGACCAAGCGCCGACGTGTCGACATTGGGGTGAAAAGGACTGTGGGTAGCGCGATATTCACCCGCGCCAGGGAGACCCTGCTCGACAGCATGAACCAATCACACGGCATCGATCAGGACGGAGACTGCTCGTTGGTCAGTCACGGCCACGGGGGTACCGACGGAGAGAAGTCCAACGTTTTGAGGAAGTTGCTGAAGAGGGCCAACTCATACAAAGACGCCATAATGCCTTTTCCTGGTGCTACCATCATCTCTCAGCTGCTGAAGAATAACATGGGAAAGAATGGAGGGAGTGACTCGGGCTTCCAGGTAAACACAAGCACACACATACTGGTGGTGGTGAAACGTTAAGTCAGTAATTAGATGACTTATGTAGGTGTTGATATTCAATCATTGGTGTTAGTCGCCATTTCACTGAGTCAACCTTGCCTTGATCTAACGAACCACCAAATAGTGTCCACCCTCATCACTTGAACCATGAAATGATCCATTTCATTTGATTTTTGAGTCCTTCTGTCCTCCATCACAGGGGAGTGGAGCTCTGTCCAGTGGAGGCTCAGAGATCCAGGCCGAGGACGCTTGCAGCAACTCCTCCCGTGACCGAGACAGCCCCTCCGACTGCCTCTCCCCTGGGCCTCCACTTGCCCCTCCGCCTTCCTCATCTTCTTTCGGGCGACCACCACCTCCTCTGAGCCATAACCCCCACGCTCCCTCTCAGCCTCTCTCCCTCTCATCCTTCGACATTGACAGGCTGTCGGACGAGCACCTTCGTGCCAAGCGCGCCCGCGTGGAAAACATCATCCGCGGCATGAGTCACTCGCCACTGGTCCGGCCCAACGCCGGCGACCACAACCAAGAAAGCAATCGTGAGAACGAGAACCGCAGCAACAACAGCAACAGCAGTAACGACCACAGAGGAGACGGCAACAGCCACAACATCAGCAGCCACGACCACAGGCGGAGCGACGGCCCTTCTTCCCTCCTGAGCTCTCCAGGCTTGCGAGGAGGCAGCGTGGTTGGCGCTGGTGAGGTTTACAGGGAGAATAAGAGAAAGCAACGCCTGCCACAGCAACAACACAGCTTCACTCAGCTGGTGTGTTCCAGGCAGGAGCAGAGGCAGGAAGAGAGACGGCAGCTCAAACTGCAACTGGAGGACATGCAGGTTGGTAGTGGGTACCTTTTCCTGTGTATACACTTTTTGATGCTTTAGTTGAATTCTCAAGTCCTGAACTTTCAAGAGTTTTATTCATCAGCACAAGGCACTAGAAAAACTAAAGGAACCCTGGATTCCAGGGTCTAAAAGAAGGCCAGCTTTTCAAAGTGGCACTGATTCAAGAGATGCGTACATGCTATCCACGAGTCTGTACTGAGAGAGACACAAGAAGTCAGGGAGCTTGGTGTTTTCGGTGGCACACAGTAGAACAAAAACAAAGCTTTATTGGGTTATATCTAATCTGAGGCATATTGTACTGTTGCCATTTCTCCTATAAAATATTTATGGTGAACAGGTGACCTTCAGGTACGGAAAACTTTAACATTCTCTATCTTCTCTTGGTCCAGAAACAGCTGCGTCAACTCCAGGAGAAGTTCTACCAGATCTATGACTCCGAGACAGAGGAGGAGGAAGAGAACGGCGAGAGCGGAGAGGCTGACCGAGGTAGAGAAAGAGAGGAGGACGGCAACTTGTCAGAGGACAGTATCCGCTCTGACGGGCTGGAGGAGAGGCACAGAGACAGAGGGCGGCATAGCCATGACGACTTGTCTGAGCTGGACCCTGGCCTGTTCCTAGACCGGGCCCGAGCTCTCCTCCGGGAACAGGCCCTGATAGATGGAGAAATGGAGGAGGATGTTGACGGCAGGGAGGAAGAGAGAAATGGTGACAGGGTGATGAAGAGGAGAGGAGGAGTAGCAGGAGGAGGAGGGGGAGGAAGGCAGTTAGCAGAGACGCTAAAGCAGGAGCTGAAGTGCGCCGTGTCGCAGGTCGTCGACACCGTCGTCAAGGGATTCTCCTCACCCAAGCAGGCCGTCAGTCACCATCACGGCTGCCACAGCAGCACACCAGCTGCAGCCTCATCTTCCTCCAACTCGTCCTCTTCCTGTCCTCCACCTTTCGCTCCTCTTCCCTCCCTCACCCCAGAGTCACGCTTCAGCGGTGGCGCTCTGGCCCTCAGTCTGAACGGCGATGGCAGTCCCACCCCTAACTACCACTCGTCCAACCAGAGGCTGCACTGCTTCGGTGATGTGATCGTCCCGAGCCCGCTGGACTCATTCGGAGGTTTGAGTGGCAGACTGAGCGGTGTGCCAACGCCCAACGACCAAACAGAGGCTCTGCCGCTGGTGGTGCGCAAGAGTGGCGGAGGAGGTGGAGGAGAGAACACCAACCTCTCTTCTTCTCTTCCTCCTCCTCCTCCTCACCATCCCTCCCTCCACCCTTCTCCCCTCACGGCCTCGCTCGGGTTTAGCCCTCCATCGTTTCGCCACCCATTTCCTCTTCCCCTTATGGGTTACCCCTTTCAGAACCCCCTGGGGTCACACGGGGTCGGAGCCGGCTACCCTCCAGGGCCCAAGGACCACCATCGGTCCTCCCCTGACTCCATGGACATGACCCGGGAAACTGTCAGCCTCAGAACCAAAATGGCATCCCTTGGAGGGGGCCATCTCAGTCACCACCACCACCACCACCACCACCACCGGCAGAGCTCACCGAGCCAACATGGGCCGGAGGGTCTGTCCCTGTCCCTCATCAAGTCTGAGTGTGGGGACCTGCAAGACATGTCCGACATATCGCCCTACTCAGGCAGCACTGTATCCTTGCTACTGTAAGGTGTTGTTACCTGTGTGTGTGTGTGTGTGTGTGTGTGTGTGTGTGTGTGTGAGAGAGTGAGTTTTGCAGGTGTTTCAAACCTTCAGAATCAAGGTTATCCTCACCATATCAAGTTTTTAGTCTTGGGTAAGTTAACTGGAGTTGAAATTGACAATGATTTTATTTCCCTGCTGCAGAGGAGTCACATTTTTAACGCAGTCAAACACACTGAGACCACTCAGAGGCAGCAACGCTGCAGGCAGTAGTCCAAGAAAGTCTTTAATATCAATTCATCATCTAACCCTCTTGTTTCCTCGCTGAGTGGGGAAGATGAAACAGGTCGCGATGGGTCTTGCAAGAGGGGGAAGATTAAACAGGTCGTACGCTGCTCTCTGTCGAGCTCTTTTAAGTCTGTGCAGCAGGTTGTGGTGTTTAAAGGTGCTGAGAAAGGCTAGTGAGCTCCCTCTTCAACACACACACACACACACACACACTCTGTCTGAGACACTCTTGTGCGGTCAGGTTCTCTTTCATCACAAAGACTTTGTACATAAACGCTCAAAGCAAATCATATTTCACTGTGTGTGTGTGGGTGTGCGCGTGTGTCTGCGTGGGGGTGGGGGGGTAAGACCTTGTACATAGGAGCTCAAAGCTAATCATATTTCAAAGAGCACAGGGGAGGAACAGGTGAATGCTGGGCCTTATTGATGGACGCTTTCTAAATGTGTGTGTTTTGGTGTGTGTGTGTGTGTGTGTGTGTGTGTGTGGGTGCATAATTGTAATATCTAAAATTTACACACTGGTCTC
Source organism: Nannoperca obscura (assembly GCA_036024295.1). Classification (NCBI taxonomy): domain Eukaryota; kingdom Metazoa; phylum Chordata; class Actinopteri; order Centrarchiformes; family Percichthyidae; genus Nannoperca; species Nannoperca obscura. The sequence goes on from JAVQJL010040815.1 coordinate 4,689, forward strand.
CACCACACTTTTCAGCTAGTTGTCTTCCTCCCTCTTGTTGTCGATCTCTTCTACTCGCTTTAAATTTGTTGGCAGCTGTGTGCGCTTTGCTTTCTTTCACAGTGCACGCACACACACACGCACACACACACACACACACACACACACACACACTCACTCACTCACTCTCCTCTCCACGGTGTGTGCATGTGGACAGGTGTTTGCAGGTAGCCGTTTATCTTTTCGCTCGTAACCTTTTAAATGAAGAGGACTTCTCCCGGCCACTACACTTGCACACAAACAGGCGCACGGACACGTGCACGCTTAAAGAACAAAGTGAAAAGAAAAATAAGACTTTGAACCTGACAAATAGGAACTCCTTGCAGCTGTGATGAGGATGATGATCACAGTGTCGTCTTCAAAGCCAATTTAGATGTTGCTTTAATTAAAAAAGAAATATTTGACACGTCTCTTGATCCTGCTGAGCCGGTTCATTCCAAAATGCTTTTCCATTCATTTGGAAGAAAAGTCTTTGAAATTGGACATTAGTATTTCAAAGATATTGACCACCCTTCAACCTTCCTTTTATTTGTTTTACATGTGTTGGTTAAATTTCTTTTTATTTTAATAACAGCAATCCTTCAATGGAGTTCATTCACTTTAATTTGTGTCTTTTTCGTTTAATTTATTTCAAAGATTACATGATAACTTCTGATCAAATTAGAATGATCCTGCTAGTCCTCAAATTATCTTGATGAATCATTATAGTGGATGGACTGAAATTTCATTGGCAACAATTTTAATAATCAATTGAGTTATTTAAGTAATTGATTAATCTTCTCCAATGTGAGGATTTACACTGTGTGGCAGGTCTGATTATTTCTGACATTTTAAGACCAGATGATACTCAATTAACTGAAAAGATAATGGACAGATTGTTAGTTGCACCCCTTTATTACTGTTTAGACCCCTTTATACGTTATTACTCTGATTCATTGTTATGTGTGAGACCACCAGCTACAGAAACTGAACTATCCTTATATCTTCAAATTATATTTAGAATTTATATGGAAGCTCATTGAAATGATTTGTCACGATTGACTATTTCACTGCCAACTGAACTAAATTAAAACACTCAAGACACATTTACATTTAATTTCTTTGTACGGTATATTGTGTGTGATACTGTAGCTTAGGTTCCTATGCCACACTTTACTAATATTTCCTCAAAAAGACCACATTTTGCATAAACTTTGTTGTTTTCCGTCGGATACTTATCCTCCCTCAAAAAAGACTTCTGTTCATTCTCACTCCGTTTATATCCTCGTGTTGTCTCTTTCTCTGGTTTTGATTTCTCTGGTTGGGATAAAATGGTGATGGCGTTGTCAGTGGATTTTAGAAAGCCTGGCAGTTAAGTTAAAGTGTGTTACATCAATCATAGTTCACCTAAAAGACGCTCTCTCTCTCTCTCTCTCTCTCTCTCGTCTGTGTATCTTTAATCCTTTGTACAGAGCTGAGCAGGTGTCCCTCATTCATTTATGAATATACTCCCCCCTCCCTATCTAACCCCTCCTCCCCCATTCACACACATGCACACAAACACACACCTGGCAGCAAGGTCAAGTTACAGTTGATATAGTGAGCCCTGCACAACACACACACACACACACACACACAGGAAAGAAGAGGAAGAGGAGTGGAAGAAAAAGAACATCATCCAGTGCACTGTTTATTCACTAACTCACTTTAGCTACTATTACACACACACACACACACACACACACACACACACTTGCTTATTTTCATTATGATATTGCTTCACACTGTTTACTCTGTGTCATGTTTGTGCAGTTTAGTGTGTATTTGTCTGCACTTATGTGCCGTGTGTGTATGTGTGTGTGTGTCCATAGAAAACAACGTAGGCTGCAGAAACTATACACAATGTATTATCTGCCCTGAACACACACACACACACACACACACACACACACACACACAGAGATAGTGACAGGTTGGTATGCATGTTAACTAGGCGATGGTGTTGTTGTCCGGTGAGCTGACGTATCTGCTGCTGTAAATGAATGATGGATGACAGTACTACTGCAGTTATTGAGCCAAAGTGAGGATTTGTAACATTTCTTTAAAGGTTTCCTTTTTGTCCGTACATTTTATGTTTTTATTAAGCTAACAAAAGTGAATTCAGCCTATATTTTGTTTTTTTTATATATTTAGACATCTCAACGTGGAATCAAATAAATGTTTCCCCTACTTCCTGTCCTGCTCCTCCTCTCTTTTTCTTTACCACTTTATTCACTTCCTTTCCCTCTTTTTCTGAGTGCTGATGCTACTTTCTCCCTCTTTCCAGCCATATAGGCCCCTGGGGTTTCTGTACGTGTGTGGGTGTGTTTGTCTGTGTGCTAATTGACCTTGCAGGGGGTTCCATTGATTGCCTCATCTTCTCTGATAGATTATAGGGCTGTTAATGTGGTGGGGAAATGGCAGCGTGGTGGGGCACAGCTGTTGTCACACTCTCTCTCACACACACACACACTCACACACACACAGCTCCCCTCCAACCAGGGCCTACAGTATTATTATTTTCATTGAGACGGTGGGATCGACACCGGGGCTGCAGCGTCGGCGAGGTACAGGAATGAGTTTGGGATTTGATGCAAAGCCAGCAGGTGCTTGTGTGTGCTTTTGCTTTGTCTATCAGACAACTGGTTTTATTTTCTGTGGCTGTGTTAAACGGTGGTGGTCAGCCTCCTGACGTCTACTGGAGTGGTCGCTCTTCGTCCTCACATGCTGCCAATACTCTTTTCTCAGAAAATAGCTTTTTAGTAAAAAGAAAAACATCCCTCCATCTCTGTGGTTACAGAAGGAGTGAAGAATAGGAGCGTAGTTCTGTAGTTCTCCACCTGTCCATCCATGTTGTATACCTGCTTCTTCTTTCCAGGTTTGAGGGTACGGATGTAAGATAACTAGATACTGTTTTTCAGTACTTTGGCACCTGGCCAAGCCCAGACGAGTGTGTGAGAGACTTGAATAGCATGGAAATGATTTACTGATCAGGCTCTCGCAGACATTTCAAATCTTATTGGATCAAATTGTGAGTTTAGGACGAGTTGTTTCAGGGTGTTTGTGACATCTATGACTAGTATATTTTGGGCTTGGTTTAGGGTGGCGTAAGCATATCCTGTCATGCATTTGGTTCGCCCATTGTAGTTCTTCTGAGTAATACTGTGCCACCACCCTCTATACGTTTGCTGCTCCAACTGTGATGGTGGCACTACACAACACAAGAAGAAAAACTACACCCCTTTTTTTTATTCATTCACTTGACACTTTAGCAAAGCACCAGATTGACCCATTTACTTCCACTAGCATTCTGCTAACAAGCAGTGAGAAGATCTGTCTCCACTCAAATGGATGTTGTCTGATTCCTGCTAACAACAGAGGGGCATATTTAGCTTGTAAGGCGGTCTAAATGCAGAATGCACCACAGCATAAATGACTTGCACTTGAAATCCTGCTTTAACTTCCCTCCGCTTAATGAAACAACTGCTTTCTGGCTCCTTAACATGGCGTTGCTCAGATTCAGGAGGGCTTGTCTCCCAACCACCTGAAGAAGGCCAAGCTGATGTTCTTCTACACCCGCTACCCTTCCTCCAACATGCTCAAAATGTTCTTCTCTGACGTCAAGGTAAGGCATGTCTTTGTCTTCTTCCTAGTGTTTCTTTCTGATTGTCTTTTATGAACCTGTCATCACTCTTTCTGTCTCATGCCGTCACAAACACAAACACACACACACACACACACACACAGTGAAGAGCAGAGCAGTAAATTAATGAAGACAAAATGTTTTATGGTGCAAGACAAGAAAAGGGAAAAGTCATCATTGTCTGTTCATATTTTCGTCAACTTCGTTTCTTACTTCCGCTGAAGCTACGTTGTTGTTTACTGGTTTAAGCTGCTCTCAGATAGTGTTGAGAAGGAAGAGTGTAGGAAAGCGAGCTGACTTGAATAGACAAGTGACGTGACATGAAGATTTCAATGTCGTCTTTAGAGTCAGATCTTCAAAATCAGAGTGTCTGTCAGCGACAGATGGGGCAGATGAGTCGTGGGAAACAGGTATGTGTCTTTGTGTGACGCATTTGGTTTTTAGATTTGGTTACAGTTGGGTTTTATGTGTGTGTGTGTGTGTGTGAGAGAGAGAGAGAGACCCTGCAGCACAGATGGGTGCTCCCCCCCTTCTGTCACATCTTTGTAGCATAATTAGAGTTTCTGGCCTTAATCGGCCTGTGGTTGGAGAGGGGGGTTTCAACGCCCACTTTCCCTCTCACACACATACTGTAACCCCTCCACACACACACACACACACACACACACACACACACACACACACACACACACACACACACACACACACCTCTATCTTCCTTTCACCCAAAACACACACACTTTCACTCTCACTAAGACAAAATGAGAAGTTGAGCGTTTCTTTCAAACACAGAAATAAGACCAATACTCACAACATAAGAGCGTGTTTGACAGGTGACAGGTAGCAAGAAAGTGAAAAAGAATAGAAAAGGAAAGAAAAGGAAATAAAATGAGTGAGGAACATGAACAGTGACAAGACAAGGGAAAATGAGCTGAAAGAAAAAAGGGTTGCGTGTTGGGAGAGTTTCTGAGAAAATGACAGAGGGAGATGTGGGGGGGAAGGACAAACAAATAAAATGGATGACAGCAGAACAACAGCTTTAAAACAAAGGCGCTGATTGTTTTGTGTTTACAGGCTGTTACGTGTTTTGCAAAGGAGCATATGGCTCTTCTACGGATTCAGGACACTGTATTCAAATGAGCAGCCACACACACACACACACACACACCAGCTGCCCTTTGGCTCATGTCTGCGGTGACCACTTCCTCGTGGCAGTGCCACATCCTCATCGGCTGCCATGGCAACAAGGGTCGCTGGGACACCAGGTTGCTAGGCAAACACAAGGTTGCTAAGCCTACCTGCTCGGAGTATGTGTGAGTGAGAGTCTGATTTGTCATTAACTGGGACACAAACAGGTATCATAGTACCCAGATATCCCTCTGTTTAGTGTTACTGAGACAATAAAAGCCACGTCATGTCAACCACTTATTAGAAATCTAAAAAACTAACATGCTTTAAAACTTTTTAACCTCCTCACAAAGTCCCATTTCACTGCCTGAAATTATAATTTAAGAATGCTTCATTTCAGGTTAACAACTGCCACTGATAGTCCTAAAAATGTACTGAAATAAAAGTGAAATAAGTCATATTCTTTGAAAAGGTCTCCAAAGAGGTCTTTATGTGTTAAACTGTGCATTGTCTTCAGGCTGCACACGGCAAACGGTGACAATCACAGCTGCAGCTCTTAATCCTGGACGAGCTGAATGTTTTCTGTGTCACACCTACACCATTTCAAAAGCACTGAATGTGTTCAGTAAGCTTTTATGAGATTTAACATGATTGTACGTCATCACTTCACTTTCAAGTAGAGTCTGGTCAGCCTTCAGTGTGGGGAAAAGAAAAAGAAACTCAAAGTGTTACGTTTATTATATTTATGTGGCCGACTAAACTGTGGCTTTGGGGTTTTATTTGGATAAAGAACACATTAATTAGTTCATCTGTTGGAGAGCGATATTAGCTTTTAAAATTAATCTAGTGTCCAATCTGTGGGTTTATCTCCAAACTGATATCCAATTAATCTCTTCATCTCAACAAACATGGATTTAGATTAGGAGATATTTGCAGTGCTGTGGCCTGCAGATGGACAGTATTACCGGCTCGATCTGTAACTGAAGTCAGAACCACACACAGTGGGATTTATCGGACTGAAAACACTTTACTGCGCTGTGCGGACTGTTGGAGGACCGTGTAACAGCTAGACTCTGTAGACAAAGAGAAACAGACATTGTTTCAATTCCTTTTGCACATTTCTCTACACGTTAAGTCACATTTGCATGAGTAGTAATTAAATACAGCTCTGACTGTGAACAGTGAGGCTGATATCAATTAGATACAATTAAAAACAGATGCATGCATTGTTTCCTGTGAATCCATCGTGCATAAATAGGCTATTTGAATCCAGCATGGTAATGACAGACTCTACCGCTAACAATGAAAACTACTAAATGGACTTAATGCGTAAAAGAAATGTGGACAAATGGAATCAAAACCAGGATTTGATTTAACTTTAAAAGATAAGACTGATACAATATTCTATATGTTTGTTGTAGTTAGAACAGACCAAGTCATGAACCCATCTCTCAGTACCTTCAACCTTTCCTACAGTATATAACCCCCAAACCCACTCGTTCCTACTGAAGACCGACGTCACAAATGTAAAGAATAAAGGCTCGTTTTCAGCACATAATACACAATACAAACAGGGGAACTACTTTCAAGTGTGGAAGAATACACATTTGGTGCTTTAGTGAGTATTTCCAGCAGCAGGACGGTGCACGTTGGATGGTGTGTTCATGGTCACCCAGTGCAACAGTGTGGTGCATCGATGTGGTTTTAACAGAGGTCTACGGAACATGAAAGTAGGAGCAATTCATTGTTGACAATGATAAAAATACATCTACATATATCTATCTATATCTTTTCCTTAAAGAAAATGATGCTTTCTTTGTGCAAATAATTGTTTATAGTCACAATTAGTTTTAATTGAGTCGCAATCCCCGTTAATCCAGCATCTCTCTCCGTAGGATGAACTCTGCACATATTATTTCGCTTAATAAAAAAGTGAATCATGGATAATCCTATTTGTGATGTGGAGGCTGTTCTTTTCCAGGCTTCGGTGGTGTGTGTGTGTGTGTGTGTGTGTGTGTGTGTGTGTGTGTGTGTGAGAGAGAGCACCCTGTTGCTGTCTGCCTGTGTATGTGTGTGTCCCGTTTTATTGTCCCATTGCATTCATTACCTTCATCATTACCATATTTCCAAAATCCGGGTCAATGTCTCTTTCTCTTTCTCTCACCCTCTCTCTTACTCCTACTCCCCCCCTCCCCCTCCTTCCCAGGGAACAATAAGTAGCATGTGTTAGGAGGATCAGGCAGATTCACTCTAAGGGAATTAGGGCCCTGAATGGCTTCCCCTAATTGGACTTGAATGGACTTTGTCTCTGGGAAACTGGTTCTTAAAGATGAGCCTCTTACGCACAATGGCCGCCTCGCTTGGTGTGGGAAGTGGGTTGAGCTGACAACTGTTTTAGCCACAGATGAGCAAGCACGCACACACAAATAAACACACATGGGACCTTAATTGCGAACAGTGAAAGCTCTTGCCTTCTGACCAGACAATCATATGTGTTAGCATGAGACGCTGAGGTCGCTGCCGTGGCGTCTTGAGAGAGTCAGTGAGAGTAATTAAGACCTCGTTAAGACTAGGTTTGGATTAATTAGACGCTTGCTGGCTCTGGGAGCTCCTTCCGACTCACTTGCAAGTTCCCTGCCAGCTGAGGGCTTTTACATACGCTGCACACACACACACACACACACACACACACACACACAACGAAGCAGCGGCACATTGATCAGTCAGAGCCCTGAAGACTCTTGCCTTGAGAGGCTGAAGTGACATCTCAATGCCGCCGTCTCAGCAGGAATCAATTAGCGTCCAACCCGCCTCTCACCCGTCTTGTCAATTAGAGCTACACAGCCAATTTGAAAACGTCAGGATATGAACCGGCAACGGCTTGTCTACCGATACCGACATCACTGAACTTCAGTAATGACCATGTTTAAGTGTTTGAATTCACTAGATGACAATGACTCATGAAAACTGTTTTTAAGGGTGTGTTTAAATGGAAAATGTTCAAACAAAGCTTTTTAATTGCTCACTATTTTAAAAATAGAGATTGTAGCATTAGCAGAAGAGCCGCTGTTTTGTGAGTAACAGGGTTTAAGGTCAATAAGGCCTTGCTTTTCTTTCTTTCTGGGAAACAATCTGGCAGAGTCTGTGATGAATGATGGAGGTTAGTCTTAGTAAAATCAGGGCCAGTTATAACTTCACAGTACAAAGGCCAGTATAAGGTGCAAATATACTTAGAATCCTTCATTTTCAATATTCAACACTTGGTGGTATATAAAGTAAGACAGCGCCAGGGCTTTGATTGAAAACTCAGTATAACCAATAGTGGCTTATCGTTAGTGTCAGTGTCAAAACTTCTTCCATTTACAATCTAAAAAACACTTTTTATATCTATTTCTTTACTGTTTCTATGTCTTTGAACGCAGCGTCTACTGTCTAGTAGAGCTGAAACACAATTCTTCTTCCAGGGTCCACAGGAAACCTTCAGCCTATCAGCTCCTACATTTATGTTGACTGTGCACAATCAACATAAATGTAGGCGCTGATAGGCTTAAAGGATGTGTGTGTTTGCCCTTCCAACATGGCCTGGGGGGGTGGGGGTGGCTGGCAACACCCACCATCAAGGGAAGGAGAGAGGGGGTGAGGCTCCCTGACACTTTCTCTGACACTCTCTCCCCCTTTTCGTTGGAAACAGAAAATGGCATTCCTCCAGCTCAGCATTTTGCCCCCCCCACACACACACACACACATTCTCTTTCTGTCTTTTGTCTCTCGCCTCTTGTTTTGTTGGTGTTTTTTGGTTTGTGCTGATTGTGATGAGCTGGTCATGGGGACAGTGGTGGGGGGGGTGGGAGGGCAGCTGGAGGGATGGGTGTATGCATGTGTGTTTGTGTGAAGCCAGTAACACACACATCACACATCTTAGGCTTCACCTGCACTCAAAAAGTGGTCTTTTGGAGCTCCTACAGAGGTTTGTTCTACAAAAAAGAGACATGGAAATAGATGTTGCAGTCCGAGTCTGTGATACACAAATATGATCGCATCACTCTGACCCCAGGTGGGCCTTCAGAAAGATCTTAAAGACGTCAGGTTGTACACTAATGTTGACTGCTGTAGTTTAACAGCAAAGTCAGCCGTGCAGCCACTTTGTCCCTGTGGCCAACTGTGGTACTGCAACAAAAAAAACAAGACATGACATATGTAAAACTGACAGGAAAACCTAAAAAGATTACTGTATATGCATGGGGACAAAGACAAAAGCCCTGTGCAAGATGTTAATATGATATTATTATTATTATTATTATTATCTTTCTAACTTATTTAATATAGGACACTATTTCTGCCCTGCATTCATTGTAAAAAATGTACTAATGTCTTTGGAAACCTATACACGAATATGTGGGTATAAAGCTGTATCATTATTATTATTTGTACAAAGGCCAATGTTAGGATGAGTGTAACTTGAGGGTATCTGGGGAGATCTTGTGTGTGTGTATGGG
>JAVQJL010040821.1:0-13314 GCA_036024295.1 Nannoperca obscura
ACTGACAGAAATTATCTAAGTGCAAAGAGTAAACATGATCAGACATTCATGTACAGTTATTAAAGCAAAGCATATTAAATCATAAGAAATGTAATAGAGAGAAATTTTGCCACCACAATAATCACTGTCCATTCTCCTGGGCATCCAGAAAAGTGCCTACCCACTGCAAAGCACTTAATCCAGTCAATCGCACAAGAAGGCTTCTGTCAACAAGTCAAAATGCTATTGGCATCCACAGCAACAAGTTAGGCTGAAATGGTTCTAGAAGGCCAGCAGTGGTTGTATTTCTCTTCCTGCGACAGAGTGAGGAATGGAGGGGACTGGGTTGTAAAATGTCCATATAGTAAAATATAATATTCTCATCTTTTACTAATTATTCCATCTGTTAACACATGCATGTGTTTTTGTTTCCTCAGGATATTGCTGATCCATTTTTTGCCTACTGCAAGCAGCATGCTGACCGCTTTGACAGGAAGTGGAAAAGGAAGAATTATTTAGCCTTACAGTCTTACTGTAAGGTCTCTCTGCAGGAGAGAGAGAAACAGCTTACTCCTGAAGCTCAGGTAAGGATCATTCATTCATATCAGCTGCAGCAGCCAGACGTCAGACAACATGTACCTCTGTCCAAACAAGAAGAGGAGAATATTCCTTCTACTTCTTCAGTGCAGTGGTGAAGATTAGGTTTTAGGATTAGGTTTAGGGCATAAAAGGTTTTTCCTTACATATTCGATACAGTTGATATTTTTTAAAAGCTAACTGTAGATATTGTTTGTCTTAGTAACACAAATACACAAATAACAAATTGTTTAAATAACAAAATTAAGTCAGGTTTATTTTTTAGCCATGGTTTGTTCAAATGAAGCAGTATGATGCTGATTTAGTTTTTACATTTTTTTAATAAAACTAATTACTGTGTACTGTAGTCGTTTACCAGATATATCCAGATATATGAAGTTAAGCAGAGGTTGCATGGAAATATATGTAACTAATCTTAGACATGTAAACACCTGAGGGTGTAAACCAGCACGATTTAACAACTGATTCAGGAAAAAAACATATTTGCTGCTGTTGTTCACGGACCCAATACCACTAGATGCTAGATGGCAACATCACTTCATGACAGCAATACAATACACAAAGCCAGGCCTTATCCTCCAGCATCAGTCATGATCCAACATCTGCAGAGTGGAGACTGTTAGAGCAGCACATTAATGCCCATGGTTATGTTCACTGATCATTTATGGGGGTCGCTTTGGATAAAAGCGTCTGCTAAATGCCTAAGTGTAATGTAATGGGTAATGTTCAGGTGCCCATATAGTATATTATCAGAAAACACACGATTCTGTGTGCTGTTAAATGTTCCCCTTTTTATTCTTGATTTAATTTGGGGCACACAAATTATGGGAAAGTCATTCATTCATTCAAAGGTGCATGTCCCACCTGCAGGCCCGAATCACTACCCGCTTGCAGCAGTACAGGGCAAAAGCAGAGCTGTCCAGGAACACACGGCCTCAGGCGTGGGTGCCCCGGGAGAAGCTGCCGCGACCTCTGACCTCTAGTGCCTCAGCCATCAGGAAGTTGATGAGGAAGGCAGAGCTGATGGGCATCAGCACCGACATTTTCCCCGTCGACACATCTGATGCCAACGCCAGCATGGATGGACGCAGGAAACACAAGCAGCCTGCCCTCACGGCAGACTTTGTCAACTATTATCTGGGTGAGGAGACATTTGTTACAGCGTGACATGTTTATCCAGATACTATTGATCTGATCAAAGTTTGGTGGTCTCTAACGGCAGGTAGAGACACCTCCATGTGTGGAGATGTTTTTCCAGATTAGTCCAGAACACAGCAACACTTTGGAAGCTCCTTGCTTGCTTTTATTGAAATTGATGCTTTAGATGTCCATGAATAAATAACAATGCATTAGGAGCCTCTCACATAGCCCCACAGGGGTCATTGGTAGAAAGGCGTGGAAATCCATGTGAACAGACGGGCAGAAAGATGAATAAACTAGTCAAATGGCAGAGTTGCAGGAGTGAAGTACTTTTTTAACAGACTGAAAAACAAGCGAGTCACTACAAGTTCTACTTTATCCTCATGTAAATTATGACAACTTGCCAGTGTCTGATTCATACTCTGTTCTGCTTAGCTGAAGGTCACTTGTTATGTTATGTGCAGCATACAGGAGAGGACATGTTAATTTTTTTTTTTTTTTACAGCAATTATGAATGTGTACTTTCAGTAGGTACATGTGGGTATAAAAAACACATTACAGAGTTTCCCATATGGTTTTAGCGGAGGCATCCCACCTTGCCTTAAATAAAGATCTTATCTGCTAACATGAAAAGGAAATTATTATTATTTCATTTTAATGAAATATAATACTAGGCTCATTAAACTAAACTCAGGGAAAGTGAGTGCTTAACACCTCCGCTAACCTGAGGTTTCCTGAGGGTACCCTGCAGTACCTTAACACTATCTAACCCTCTACCCCTTTTATTCTTTCAAAACAAAGGCAGAGCTTTTCTTAAACAATGAAGCAAATGCTTAGGTTCAAATTCTATTTTCATGCAATTTTAGCATACAGTGAAATATGAATTATGTCTTTCATGTAGTCAACCTGTATTCTAAAAGAAGCAGTGACACTAGCAGCACTGGATTCCCTTTCCACCCTCCTCCATTCTCCTTCAGAGCTGCCTGAGGGAATAGCACTGAGCTTAAAATAGCTACTCTTATGTTTGTCTTCTGATCCATGCACTTATATTTATAGATATGCAGTTAAAGCATCAGTGAAAGGTTATAGTAAGAAGCTTCTAGTCTCTAGTTTTTCCATCCAAATTGCAGGAATGAAGTGTGGTACCATGATTGTCATTTGAACTAAGATAAAATGGTTTTTGCATTTATCTCCATTTTCTGTATGTTTAACTGTTGTACAGGATGGTTAAGCTATTGTGTAAAGGCATTTTAAATGAGTGATGCCAGATGTGTGAGACTCCATGCTAGTAACCTTGAGAGCATACTCCATTAGCCTTCAGCAGAGGGCCTATCTGCCATCAGTACACTCTCTCATGTGCTTGTTTCCTGTATGTAGATTGTGATCGTGCTATTGATTGTTGTCCCATTGAAATTCAGAGCGGAACATGCGAATGATCCAGATACAGGACAATATCTCTGAACAAAAGAACTTAAAAGACAAGCTGGAGTGCGAGCAAGAAAAACTGCATGTGGAGTACAACAAGGTGAGCAGCACAATCCCAAACCACCGGAAAATGGAGCACATTTGCTAATTAGCACTGAACACGAAGCACAGCTGAGGCTGATGTGAATGTCATTAGTGGTGAAGGTACTTGATTATAAACCACAGTTTGGAGAAATGTACATTTTGACCTGATGAAGGCACTAAATTCAGGGGAACATGTATGTTTGTACCGAATTGTGCTCCAATCCATCCTGTTGACATTGTGAGATTTCAGTGGATGAGTGACAACTTTGACTTGCTTGTGGTGCTACAGGACAAGTCAGAGGACAACATAGGATTCATCCAGAGGGGAACAGGAATGTCACAGCAATCCATCCAATAATTTCTGAGATGTTTCAGTCTTACAGCATCCGTCTGTAGAGCCACTTACACACTATAGTTTCACCATGTATTGCTCTTTCTGACCTTGAGGGTCTCTGGAGTTTTCTCGCCATTTTTATTTTAGAAATGTTTTAATTATTAACATATTCAATATCATATTCACAGCTGTTCTCACCCTCAGAGGACCCTGTTGACACCTAACTGTGCTCAGGAGTATCCTCTCACAGGCAGGAAACCCCACTTTTTGATGCATGGGAGCACTAGATCAGAATGAAAATGTGGTTAAATTGATGAACTTTTAGAACTGTTAGAAAATGTTTTGCCGCCTAGCTGTGTGGCTCTATTGATGGTATTGTGAGTCAGATGTACCACCACTTTGGTCCAGACTGAAAGATCTCAATATCAGATGGATCGTCACAAAATGTCATACAGGCATTCATGGTTTAGTGATTCTATTACTTCCTCTGGTGCCGTTGTGAGGTTGACCTTTTTGGTTCAGAGTAAGCCATCCTGATTGATTGCCATTAAGTTTGTTACAGACATTCATGGTCATCATCAGGTCAACATTCACTTTGTCCAGTGCTTTGGTTTATGACTAAATACCTGCAAAACAAATTACATTTCAATCAAACCTAGCTGTACTTTGTGTTTATTGCTACTCTGAGCATGTTAGTTGACATTAACCTTTAACTCAAAGCACCCTTTTGCCGAACAGCCTCACAGAGCTGCTAGCTTGATTGTAGACTCTTAGTCTTAGACTTCTTTGGTAAAATCACAAAAACTAAAACAGGTTGAGCTTCAATAATAAATTAACATTCATATCTCCATGGTGACAGCATGTCCGTCTGTTGAGAATGAAGCCTGTGGGGACAGAAGTAGCAGACATAGAAACAGCCGCAGTTAATATATCTGAATCTGTTGTAGTGTTTCTCCATTTAGTTTTGTTGGTCTTGTTGGCACCGTGCTCTAGCTAGCTACACTTCATTTCTGCAGTGTAACAGTGTCGGCACCATGTGGTGCTATGTGTTCAGGTGAAAGTGTTAGATAAGGCAAAGACTTTAGTGAGATAATTTATTTTTCAGACAAAATAATCAATTTCAGTGGTATTTGTTAATATTGTACATTTTTTATTAAGTAGGTGTCCGTCCTGCTTCAGATGTTTCCTCCGTTTTTTATGGACAATGACTGCTTCACATATACAACTGTGTCATCACATTAGATCTGGCCTTCCTATGCTACGTGATAAAAACTGAAGTATGTACGTGCCTTTCTCTCATCTCTCCTCAAACCTGTGACCTCTGCAAAGAGGCTGCTGCTCCATCTGTTAACATGAGGAAGGGGATACAACAGCAGAGTAAAAGTCAAGAGTTAATGTTGCGTTTAGTCCTCTGCTGTGCGTGTTAAGCGTTATTAATGGAGTGTGTGTTGTTAATTGCACTGCTTGAGTTGCTCTGACATGACTTTGGCCTTGGAGAGAATGCCAGTGGAGGAATGTCATTACAAGTCTGGCTTTGACTGATATATAGTGGTAGAGTAGAGCCCAGTACAAGGCTCAACTCTCCCACATCATTTGAAGTGTTAACATTAAACAGGTACATTAGCTGCAAAATTTGCTCAAAGGTCAACCTGGAACATTATCGGTTAGTAAGATTTATAAGGCAGTTTTTTACTCAAACTGTGAACCTTCTACTACTGTTCAACCCCTGTAACCATGAGCCAATTAAACCAAAGTTAGGGAGTAAAAAGAGTTTTTTTTCCCTCCCAGTGTTGTGTCTCTCCACTGCCTGGATGGTTAGCAAGTCTTAGCAAGTTCCAATGTTCAAAAATACACTTCCAACACCTCTAAAGCTCACTAATTAAAATGTTGCATCTCATTTATTTAATCCATACACAAATGTAAAAATAAAAATTTTGTGTTGGAGCTACAGATACTAAGGGTGAGCACTGGTTTTGGTGTAGGTCTCTATACAGACAAGATGGTAAAGAATCTGGCAACCTCACTGTGATGGCGAGACTTCAGGAAGCTGCACACAGTCACTGCATTCCCCCTGCTTTCAGTCTTAATGCTAAGCTAGGCTAACCACTTACTTACTCATCTCCAACACAGAAAATAAAACTGAAAAATACTTTTTGCAGTGCAAAATGAGTTTGACTAGGAATGTATGTGATGTGTATGCTGTAAAATGATGTCTCCTCTCCCCTCCTGCAGCTCTGTGAGTCTCTGGAGGAGCTCCTGAATGTAAATGGAGAGCTGCGAAGTGAAGGCCAAGCCATGTGGGCTCTGCTGGGCGGCATCCTGGGCCAGGTACCACCACCATCACTGCTTTTTCACACACCAACTCCCCCTCCTACCATCCCGCTCTCCACACACAGATTATTTGGTGCGAAAGTTTGTGGAACACTCCTGTTTATAGATTTCCTTTTTTAGCAGAGCAGTGATTTGTGATGGAGAGTTTTGCAGATTGCCAGTAGCAGCCCACATGGCCAACAGTGGGATGATACTGCAGGGTGTAATAAACCAGATGTTTATAAAAATCCTTTCATTTTGCACTAACTGATTGACCTGTCATTTGCCATGAAGTCAGAACCTGACTGTCTCCCACTTCTCGTTCCTATGGCAACCAATTGCAAAGAGCTGCCTCTGTGTCTGATGGGTTATATAATGAATGTGAAGTGCAGAAATAAACTGAAGTCTTTTTTTTTTCCTTGGGACAGACTAAACCTTGGATTTACACCAAAAGTAATTTATATAGAATGTCCCTTTAAAAGGCAGCGTCAGTCCAACACTACTTTCTTAAAATTTGTTACACAAATATCGAGCCCTAAAATTTTAAATAAGTGTAAAATAAGTAAATAAATAATCATATGGATGAATTGAATAGAATATATAAATAAATAAACTAATATTGTTAAATATGTATTCAATTATTAAAACTGTTTTATTATGACATAACATGTTAGAATGTTGAATAGAGATTTGTCAGGGAAGATGATGTAACAGCAATCCAACCTTTTTACTCACAACAGTGGGGGAGGTGCACATGAACAATCTGCAGGTATTCAGAATTATGTACAATAAATCATTGGTATTTTGTTTAATAGTTGGTCGCAAATCCATTGCAGTCAATAATTCTTACGTCTGGAATCCACAGACATCACCAGACAGTCAGGTGTCTTTCTACTGCTGCTGTCTTCAGTTTGTGCTTGTTACGTAGGACTTTTGCCTTCAATTTTGCCTTTAGTAAGTGAAATGCATTCTCTATGGGATTCAGGTCAGGTGATTGACTTGGGCGATCTTTTGTCAGAAGTCATATCATCAGTAAGTACGAGGGAGCCAGTTCCACTGACATCCATACATGCCTGTGTCATAACATTAGTTCCACCATGTTTTACAGAAGAGGTGGTATGCATAATAATGGGCTATTCCTTTTCTCCTCCTCACTCTCCTCTTTCGACCACTCTGGTAGAGGTTTGTCAGTGTCTCATCAGTACACAAGAACTTGTTCCAGAACTGTGTAGGTTTTTCTTGTATTTCTTGTAACCTGGCCTTTTGGTTTTTCACCTTTTTATAAGTTATCTTGTGGTAACCCACTGCAGATATTCTGGTGGAGTCTTCTTCTCACCTGGGTTTTTGACACACATATTTTTACCTTTTGGGAGAGTCTTCTTGATGGGGCTGTTGAAAAGGGGCTTTTCTTCTTGAGGAAAACGGTTCTTCTGTCATCACCAATGTAGTCCACCAGACCATTTCGTATCACCCTTTGGTCTTTGGTTGTCACCTCTTTGGTAGTGTGGCTGCATTGAGACCAAATCAGGTGCTGCAGCGAAAACGCCAGACCATCCATTCATTGGAACATGGGTAGTGTGTTTAGGCTGCTGAGCACTGCAGGGGGTGCAGAAAAAAAATGCACGGGCCCTGTGGTGAAAAGTTAAAACAAAATCAACTTTTGGAGAAACGCAACCACACGTCATGTTGTGGTGGCCATTAATACAGACCGGATGACGTAGGTGAAGAACAACTTTGTTTACCATGTAGCGTTGTAACATTCTGCCGTTTATCCAGCAACTGTGAAGATGGAAGAGAGACTGATCAATCGGCACCATGATGACTGTACATCAGCTGTTCAACCTGCCACGATGGAGTACAAAGACTTCAATTGCCGTGCAATCGCAGATCGCCAATCGCTTGGCGTAGAATCACTCTTCAACTTGAGATTGCTGGTTAGCATTTCTACTTGCTACAATCAGCATGGCCATGTAGTGAACAGCCCACGGCAGCACAACCCTGTGCTGCAACACCTCATTTAGAACCTTTCCTAGGAACAGCTAAACAGACAATTGTCCCGTTACATTTGGTCTGTACCAGCTCAAGTAGCAGCTCAATCCATAAAAAGCCTTATTAAAAGCGTGGTTGTTGAGAGTGTGAGACGTGAAGATAGATGGTCAAATGATGTTAATGTGGTGGCGAGGCAGCAGAATGGACAGGGACGAGGAGGAGACTGGCAGTGAATCTGCAATGACCACCATAAATCACCTAATTATGAACATGCACGGTTTAAGTAGCAACATCAGTCACAGCACTGCGTGCTTTTGTGTCATCTATCTGCCACATTTTCATCTCCTATTTGTCATCCTGCCTGGGCATTTGCAGAAATTATTGATGTACCCAACTGGGACCCTCATCCCTCTTCCAGTACACAGTCAGTGCTTTTGTTCGTGATGCTCCTGGAAGTTTAGCACTCCTGGCAACTTCACAAGAAAACACTCAGAAGACATTTTCCACTAACCTCTATAAAAAACCACGAGGCTCAAACTGCTACAAAGCAGCAGATATTTTAAAAGGCATAAGTGTTACAGTGCAGTTCAGTTTCTGTCGATCAACAAAAAAATAATAGCCAACTAGACCTGCAGGCAGAAATACCGGGGTTCAAGCATCTAACCCGATTCAGAACTGAAGGTAATTTGAGGGCACTATGGAAGACCAAGAGGCCAAGGCCATCGCTGAATAAGGCTTAAACAGGTGATTTGTTTGTATGCCTCCTGCAATGCACACTGCCAGTATTTGCTCTAGTATTGAACATCAGGGTCCACATCTGCACCACTCCTCAATAAATCATTTTGAACCTGAGTAATGAAGGTGTCTAAGTACTGCTCTCTGCTATACCAGAAAGACAAAAGAAACAACAAAAAATATGAACAAGTTCATTTTCAGCTTTACTGTATTGTTACACACTGTTGAAAGAACTACAAGAAACTATAGCATCAAGTACAGTTATTATCTCCAAACTAGAATACTATATCATGATGTGCAGAATAACTGAAATTGATTACAAAACAGTGTGACCAGGAATTATATTAAATACAAGCCAAATGTCTTGAATAAAACACAAAAGGAATTGAATAAAACTGAAAGGAATAGATACCAATTTCTGAAGGAAGTTGAAGCAGTTGCAGCAATACCAGATTGTCATTTGAATCAACACAATCTACACTAACAGAAAGAATAATGCACTACACTAGACTTTACTATTGAATGTTTTGCCATAAACAAACAGTATTTCAGTATTGATTATTCTGTCAGATATTTTACATCTTCATATTTCTTGTTTTGTATGACCAGAAGTCCAAAACACAAAGAAATTCAATTTATTTTGACAGAAAACAGTGAAGAGCTTCAAAATGACAGATCAAAATACTGCACACCATCTCACCACATCTAATTCTTTGTGGATGGACTAGTTGACCTGGGCCCTTTGACGTTTCAGTTGTTGAATCTGTTGCATAGAAGAGGCTGATGTTTGTTGGAAAGTTTACAAATGTGCACTTAATAACAGAACAGCAACCCAACAGATGAGCTACCTTCAGTGGTTTTAAAACTATTCTCAGGCAAAGGTGGAGGCTGAGCCAACGTGGCTTACTAAACATAAGCATTATGATTGAAAATGTGAGTTGAAATTTGCTGGCTTCCGTGCTGACTGGTGGGAGCAGCCAGCAACACTGAGAAGGAAAGGCACAAAAAACAAACTCCAACTGAACTTGATCATGTAGTAGGCGTGTCCTGTGGCTAAGACCAACACAAGTCGGCATCCAAACACCCCGGAGGCTCAGATAATGTGAGATAATAGAAGAAAAACCGACATGAGCTATGATTGGTTGTGTACACACTTTGTTGAGAGTGGCTTCTATTCTTGCTGTCAGCCACATGCATCCTCAGGAGCTAATGTAGAGATTTTAGCATCCCAGAATCTGATATTAGATCAGAGAGTGTCAGATAGTATCGGCTTTAGGGCGTAAATTAGTCTTACAGCTACAGCACATAGCTTTCACTTGCAGATGTAGTTACGCAGGAGCGTACTTGCCTTTGCTGAGCTGTTTTCAAATGAAATTTTGTGCCACAGCTTGATGTTTATTATTTTACTGTATTGAATATGATGGAAATGCTCTCAGCAACAGAAAGAGCCCAGTTTGCTCCTGCACTGTAATGTTTTGATGTGTTTTCCCTGAGGACAGAGCAGGGAGGCAGGAAGCCAGACAGCTTAGAGCCTGTCTATGTACCTGACTGTTTCCACTCAGTGTTTATAATGTGTACCTTTTTAAACTTCTTCATCTGTCTGATAAGGCATGTTAATGTTGAAATGGCTCTATATCAGCATCCTCATGCACGGATGCAGCCAGACTGCAGTCCAGGTTTAGGAGATAGCCTCAACAGCCCCCTGTGCTTTGGTCACCCTGTCCCTCTGTCTATCAGGCCTCCCTGCGGAGACGCTCCCTCAGCGCTGCAGGCAGAGCGAGCATGCCCAGATTAGAACTTCCTCTGGGAAAACCTTGTCTGTTTAGTGACAAAATCAGTCCCTACGAGATAAGTTTTTCTAATTAACCTGCGTGGCAGCAAATGCACCTGAGTATAAACTGAGAATAAACTGGCTGCTGCTGCTTTTCACCTGCCACACACAACAGGTTCCCTTCGCATCTCCTCACAACTCTGCTGTGAGGGGAACCTTTACAGCTCTTACAACACTTTATTTGTACGGGCTAAACTCTCAGCCAACATGAAGCAGATGTTTGACAAAGTGTTTCTTGTAACTTGTAACCTTACCTCCATAGAAGCATCAGACTACAACTTAACTTTTCTCTCAGGCGTGTAGTGGGTGTGTTAAAACTGTGAATGAATTTGCTCAGATACAGAATATTTAAGGCTGCCCAACAGTTACAGCAACAATATAAACTCTTCCTAAACCCTATTGGACCTACAAACCACTTGCTGGGCTGTCATGAATCTGCCTTGTACTTTTTTTTTTCCAAGTGAAAAAAGATGGCAGCTTTCCCTGCATTGTTTTTTTCTAAACTATCCACCTAAATGAGTTTCTCATTTTGAGGCAAACATGCGATAGCAGAATCACACTTCATTATAGTTTGAGAGGTTAGCTAACCCTAATTACAAAAGAACATTTTCTCACTTGTCTCTAGTGGTATTTAGCCATGCTGGTAGTATTAGCTTCATCCAAGTCCTTTAATATGAAGTATCTGCCAAATCCGATCAGATACTGACACATTTAAAAAACAGCTGTAGCCTCCTAAAGTTGGTCCACATTATTTTTGAGTAGCTACTTGTTCTAAATTCTGATTCTGTTTCATATTTGAATGTTTAATTTTTGACTGCCATCAAATTACTGACAGAATTAACATAAATTAAAGGCTGACATGATCTCACACTGGTAAAACACTCATAAGTTTGCTAATAAAATAATCCGATTTGATCTGTTTTATTTAGCGGATACCGATCCATTGAAATGTGCCCTGAAAATCCCAAATTTTTATATATTGTTATCAGATTATTTTTGATCTCAAATATTGATATCAGTCCTCTAGTGTTGGTTGGGCTCTTCTGTTAGATGACTTTGAATGACTGTGAATCTCCTGCTTTTTACCTGTTCCCCCTCCCCAAAAACAGTGAACAGAGTTGGCATACCAGATATGGCCAGAGGTTAGGAGAGTTGGCTAACTGTTTTAGCCTTATATAAATCCATTTTGAAATACATAATCTCTAACCTTGTGTCAAATGTCACATTCTCTGTATGCTACTTGCTATTTTCTGAATTCAAAAGTTCCTTATTATCAAGTTTTTCTAACTTTATTCTGAAAGGTGCACCAACTTCAGTGGTGCCAGTTTTGATTAAAACTACTTCCTAGAAAAGATGTGATAACTGATGTTGTGTTCTGTGGGTTACCCAGAGAAACAGAGTCACTCTTTTTTGGAAGAAATGTTGCGGTTCAGATCTATAACATGAAAACGTGAAATGTTCTTTTGGCAGAAACTAAACACCCCAGCTGTTCTGAAAGCCCCAAAGGAGAGGAAGCCCAGCAAGAAGGAGGGTGGAACTCCAGGGAAGTCATCCAGCCTGCCAGCTATTCTTTACAGGTGAACACACAGATGCTAAGGAAACAGGGAGGATCAAAGTAAAGATAATGAAGCCACGGTGCAGTTGTTTCAAATATCAAATGCCAGAGGCAGAAGCAGTGTCCCTTACTGCATACGTCCATCATTATTTTGAGACTATTTGAGGTGTGTGAGTTAACATTTGATATAATCCTTTTTTATATGCTAAGACAAAAACATAGAAAGTTTATCACGCAGTTTGTCAAACAATTTTGGCTTTTTAGGCTGTGTTCCAGTATTTTTACATTACAGAGTCACTAACCATCAATAACCGGCCTTTTCTCACTCACAATGTCATGTTTTCCTGCAGCTGTGGCATCTGTAAGAAGAACCAGGACCAACATCTGCTGGTGCTGTGTGACACCTGCAAGCTCTACTACCACCTGGGCTGCCTTGAGCCGCCACTAACACGTATGCCCAAGAAGACCAAGAACAGCTACTGGTGAGAGACATGGACACATAAGGAGGGTGGGGAGGAGGCAAGGACACAGGAAGACACTTACTGAAAGTATGGGACCTTAAAAACCATGTAGAACAAATGAATGTCAGCAGCTGAGACAAGAACAACAAATTGTATTGTTTGGACTCATACAGGCCACAGAATCACTGTAAGCTTGAGGAAATGGGTGCAGACCAGGACTGCTGGAGAGCCATTAGTGAAGGTTACACAGTTCAAGATTCCTCTGAATGATCACCCGCATATCAAACATGGTACTCTGTCAGTCCTGACTGTCTGCTGGCTGCAGAGTCTCCACTGTACCTGCCTGCAGCTGCTTTAGAACACGATTCATCATGATTTAACATGATAGTACAGACAATGTGAGAAGACCACAAAAGGTAGAAGAAGGGCCACTGTGTGCAAGCAGTTTCTTTCTTTAACAAAATAACACTAATAACACAAAACATTGAACTAAATAAGATAGAAAGGGAAAAAAGGGATGAATAGATGGATACATTTGTGTCTGGTAAAAGAGCTGACTTCAACTGTACCGTACTGTACTGTATTTGCCATGACCATCACATGGATATATTACTTGAAGGTCTTTGGAGTTCTTACTTTGACCATATCATGCAGAAATACAGAGGTCTACGCTCCTATCATAAATCAATTCTCAGCCTTCCCATGTCTACATGATGTAGACTGTTCAGAATCAGAATCAGAATCAGAAATACTTGATTAATCCCAGAAGGGAAATTGCTTTTTGATACAGTTACAATGCTCAATAAAGTTATTGAAAAAAAGAATAATAAACAGTAGAAAATAGAGGGTGTAGAGGGAGGGTCCGAATATGTTT
>JAVQJL010040830.1:0-36611 GCA_036024295.1 Nannoperca obscura
CTGGAAGTTCGTTTAGAAAGAGAGACAGTGCGCGAGAAAGTGTCACTGCAGAAACAATCTACCTTCATAGTCCATGGCCTGTTAAAGCTATTTGATGTAGCAAAGCCTGTTAACACTTAATTTATTATTGGTTATTATGTATAACAGGTTACACTTTGTTTTTGATTTACATTTTTACAATTTATTATTATTTATAACAGCTCAGGTCCATTCCAAGTAACCTAAAAATAATGTTTTGGGGCAAATTAAACAAATCTTAACATGTGGTATAGCTTATACTAAGTTGTTAGGAAGAACAGTGTTTTTGGAATAAAAACTTGGGAAAACATTTTTTTGTACGTTTTTATCCGATTCATCGATTAATCGTAGAAATAATCAACAGATTAATCGATTATCAAACTAGTTGTTAGTTGCAGCCCTAGTCCATACGTATGTGTTATTTAATATATGAAAGTGTGTATAAAACCGTCCTCATCTTTTCTCCAGAGTTTACCTCTGAACCCGAAGCCCTTCCTGAACGGCCTGACGGGCAAGCCGGTGATGGTGAAACTGAAGTGGGGGATGGAGTACAAGGGCTACCTGGTGTCTGTGGATGGGTACATGAATATGCAGGTCAGAACACTGTATTGTATTGTTTGCCCTGTTCCTACACACGCTGTTCATCAACCATGATATCTGCCATGCCTGCACAGGGAGAATGTTTTACTGGGTTTAGTTTTGGCATATTGTGGCGTTGTTGATCACTGTTAAATCAAACACAAGTTATCAACGCAGCATTGGGCTTGTTCTCTCATAACTTGTGAATGGTTCACACTGTTAAAGGAAGATGTGCTGACACTGCTCTCACACAGTCACATGCAGGTTCAGCAGCTGTCTGAAGTAAAAGTGTCTGAGGAGTCGCAGCTTCCATCTGTCCTCAGTGTCAGCGGCCGGCCGGCCGGCCGCTACGCACGCTGCTGCTGTACATATGTTTCTTAAATAATCAAATTATAATTAAGTTACATTTGTTGACCAAGTTCAGTTTTTTCTTATTGTTTAGTCCTTCCTTTTTACAAGATGACATGTGTTTGTAGGAGTGCCTGCACACTCAGCCCATAAATGTAGGAACTTGTACAAAACCCATGTCATATCGGTTTATTTTGTCTCATAAAATAAATTATTATATCTGCAATAAAAGGTGACGTTTTTCTTGGGACTTTATTCTGTGCAATCACACTGGTTCTCCTCCTGACCTGTCTTATATGTGCATGTTTCCTCGACAGCTGGCAAACACCGAAGAGTATGTGGATGGAGCGCTGGCGGGTCATCTGGGGGAAGTGCTTGTCAGGTATGTTATAAACCTAAAACATCTTTTCATTCCAGAACTCGTTCAGTAGAGTTGCTTTATTACCTCATTTAACATTCGCTGAAGACGTTTTGTTTTTTAATGTGTCAGAAAATAATCAGTTCTTTAAAGCTGAACAATACAGAGAAAGTTCCTCTCGTGTCCTTAAGATGCCTCGCTGTCGTAACTACCTCGTGTTAATAATTAACACGTCCTCTTTGAAAGAAATCGATGGTGGAAGCAGATGAGCTCCACACGATAGACCCCTGGTCCTGTTATGGCGCTAACAGGTGTGTTTCATACCCACAGGTGCAATAACGTGTTGTACATCAGAGGCGTGGAGGAGGAGGAAGAAGACGGAGAGATGAGGGAGTGATGCTGGCGGAGAATAAGTGTGATTTGTACCTCGTACCTGAGTGCTTGTGTTTTCACCATGTGAAACAAATGAAACGATTTTTTTTCCAAGCAGTTTTGAAAATGATTTTTTTTTTTACTGTATGTGAGACCCATTTTATGTTGTGACGTTGTGATACAGACACAATAAATGAGTATACCCTTTCTTAAACCTGCTTGTTGTCTTTTTCTGTCATATGTAGATTCTTCTTCTTACTGAACTTAAACTGCAGAGAGACACTAGTTAAAGGTTTCTGGCACATGCCCCGCCCCCCTCTGTGCACTTTAAACTCTCCAAGACAAATATTTGCCTCTTCCCAAACCAGCTTAAAGCCAGTCACTCTGAGGTTCACGCTGCTTCGGGTGAAAATGTCCAGTAACCACAGACTTCTGGTGAAGAATGCCAAACAGGTGCTTCTGATCTGCAACAATGGAGAGAAGTTCAAGACCAAACATGGGATGCAACATCTGTGTGTGATTGAGAATGGGAGCGTAGTGATCGGGAGGTGAGTAGTGTGAACTACCAGACATCCACTCTGCATGTGAGAAGCACGTTGTGGACAGTGGGGTCGCGAGCAGGCCACATTATAACTTGTGCGGGAAGAAATGTGGCGCAAACCGCGTCAGTTCTCAGACTTTACTGCAGGAAGTGTACTGCAGCACAGTACTCGTGTAAAATAATGCCAACTGGCGCCACCTGCAGGCTGAAGTGAGTCATTACACTTTAAATCAAAATCACTGGAAGACATTTTTGCTATATGTTAACCTAACCTTATTTTATTTTTTATGTACAAAATGTATCATTTAATGAATTGAATACATTATATTTCTGATATTTTGGTTAGTTATTTACTCTATTACTTTTGCTGCTGACTACAAGTAAGTACAGTTTGACCTGAGGGAGCCGTGTCAGATAAAGGTTGGTCCTCTCTACGGTGGCCATATAAGGACATCTCGGGCTCCGCTTTTATCGGTCTAAGCTGTACTTCCGAGTGAATAGTGACATGAAAGCAACGTTTGACCCTCCAGTGACGGGCTGATTAAAGCCGTGGGGCCTGCAGACCTGATCCGGGGACAGTATTCAGAAGTGTCCTTTGAGAAAGTGATCGATGCCACAGGGATGTGTGTCCTGCCTGGTGAGTCTCAGCTGGGATTTTACTTTGTCTGTTTCATTAGATATCAGTGATTAGCATTTAAACCCCCCTTCTTGTTTCAGGGTTGGTTGACGCGCACACGCACCCAGTCTGGGCAGGTGACCGCGTGCACGAGTTTGCAATGAAGGTAAGTCATTAACACAATGACACGTGTTCACAGTGCTTCCACACCTGCAGCAGTAGTTTGGATGAAATGCACGCGTCTCCTGCAGCTGGCAGGCGCCACCTACATGGACGTGCACCGGGCTGGCGGAGGGATCCACTTCACGGTGGAGCACACTCAAGCCGCCAGGTCCCTGGAGCTGCTGGCCTCCCTCAGCGGAAGGCTGGTCCGGATGCAGCGGGCAGGTACGACCCTGGTGGAGTGCAAGAGCGGGTACGGCCTGGAGCTGCAGACCGAGCTCAAGATGCTGGAGGTGATCGAGGAGGCCAGACGAAGCCTGCCCATCAACATCTCCTCAACCTACTGTGGAGCCCACGCGGTGCCCAGGTATGATCCGTCCTCAGGACCATCTAATGTCACACCACGTCCCGAGAAATGAATGTTCACCTCGGGTTCTCGGGCCTGTATTCAGAGGGAAGACGGTTGCAGAAGCCACAGAGGACATCCTGCAGGTTCAGCTGCCGCGGCTGACGGAGCTGGTGTCTGCAGGGACCCTCCGAGTGGACAACATCGACGTGTTCTGTGAGAAGGGGGTGTTTGACCTGGACTCCACCCGCTCCATCCTGCAGGCCGGCAAAGACATGGGCCTCAACATCAACTTCCACGGAGACGAGCTCCACCCCATGAACTCTGCTCAGGTATCCCTCACTCCTGCAGCTGCATTTTTTTTGGTGTTGTAATGCATACAACACTATTCTGCAGTTGTATGCATTAGAATAATAATCTGTGTGTGTGTGTGTGTGTGTGTGTGTGTGTGTGTCAGCTGGGTGCAGAGCTCGGAGCTTTAGCCATCAGTCACCTGGAGGAGGTCACAGATGAGGGGATTACTGCCATGGCAACAGCAAGAACCGCCGCCGTCCTTCTTCCCACCACAGCCTACATTCTGCGGTAACGCACTTTTACTCAGGTGCTGTATTTAGACACAGATGTGAGGAGGGTTTTGTTCATTCTTCTTTCCTACCAGACATTTTCTGACAGCTTTAGTTACTTTACGAGTTGATTTTTTTTGCTAAAAACACACGAATTGCTTACAAAATATGACGCTTTGTCATAAATAAAACTACCCATACAAGTTCAGCTGAAATTATTTGTCAGTTAATTGATAAATTGATTGATAGAAAATTAAGTGGCAGCTATTTTGATGATTGTTTATTTTTCAATCAAAAATTGCCAGAACATTTCCCCAAATGTGAGGATTTGCTTTGAATTATTTGAATGTATCTTTAATGCTGTTGCAGTTTGGATTATTGATTGGACAGATCAAAGCAAATCAATCAACTGATTAATGGAGAAAATAATCAGCACATAAATTAAATAAATTGTCTAATAGTGTGTGTGTGTGTGTGTGTGTGTGTGTGTGTGTGTGTGTGTGTGTGTGTGTGTGTGTTAAGGCTGCCCCAGCCTCGGGCCAGAGACATGTTAGATGCTGGAGTTATCGTTGCCCTCGGCAGCGACTTCAACCCCAACGCTTACTGCTGCTCCATGGTGAGTGTGACGTGTCTCACCCCTCGTCTCACCCCTCGTCTCTCCTCCCCTTCACTTGTGTTGTCTTCTCTCTCTGTCCAGCCAATCGTCATGCACCTGGCCTGCGTCAACATGAGGATGTCCATGCCCGAGGCTTTGACTGCGGCCACCATCAACGCAGCCTACGCCCTCGGGCGCTCCCACACGCACGGCTCCCTGGAGGTCAACAAACATGGAGACCTGCTGGTCCTCAACACCACACGGTAACTCAGGACAATAAGTGTTGCCCCCCGAGGGATCAGGACAACCCTGATCCCTCTGTGGGCAACACTTATTGAACAGATGTTGCTCAAAGAATTCGAGCTTTCATTTGATGCAGTTCACAAAACATCCAGTAGAGGGTTTCAAATACCTCAAACTTAAAAAGCTGATGGGAACTACTGAGACCACATCAGTCCAGATCAACTGGATCTAATAAATCAGCGTAAAAAATAATGAATAAAAATAAATCAGGAGCCATGTATCTCAGGCCGTCTGTGAATTAAATCTACACAGGGTTTATTTCTTTTGATCTCTGCCATGTAAATTATGTAAATTATATCAAGAAAAGTTGCTAAGACCCCCGCAAATTTCAGTAAATTGTTAATATTGTTTCCTACAATCGTTTGCGTGACTATTTACACCATTATTTTACACAGTGAATGTTGCATAATGCACAGGATGTGTTTAATAAAATCCTACATGCAGATTATACCTAATATTATCGTCCTAAATCTACAGATTTGACATTGGCACCAGGTCTAACTAAAATAAAAGTTGAACAATAATAAGTAGTAGCCTGTTATTACTGTGTAAAATCTTCCTGGTGGGTGTTTTCTTCTTACAAACTCTTTAAATCTTCATTTTTATGACACTTCTCTGTTTTATTCCAGTTGGGAGCATCTGATCTACCAGCTGGGAGGACACCAGGAGCTAATCCGTTACGTCGTCATTAAAGGCAACGTCGTGTTTGATAACGACAGAATAATGGACTTGTAACAAGAGGGTAACGGCTTCAGAAGAGCGGAGGTACCGGTAACAATGCAGATAAACAGCTACGGCATGTTTTCAGCTCAGATTTGAAGGGAATACTTTGACATTTTTAAGGGGAAAGTGTGTGTGCGCGCGGAGCTAGCTTAGCGCTGTTCACTTCCTGGAGTCGCGCTGCTGGTTGCCAGGCAACCCAACTACCGCGTCCGGTGTTTAGCGCAGGCTAAGCTAACCGACGAGCTACATGCAGCTTACAGGTCGAACTACTTCTTTTTGTTAATATCATCCTGTGTGCTGCTTGTCAAAGAACGTGGCTTAGGATAATGAACCATCGACAATCTTAACAGTATTAACTCCTTTAGAAACAAACATTTTTAGGTAAAGCGCATGTTAGCTGTTGATTTAAAATCTGTTTCTGTGATGCAGAGCAAAACATGCCTTCTCTCTCGTCAGTAAAATGCATTTTAATATTCAGTGACTACAACTATTTCATTATCACCTCAAACATTTCCACATCACCTGATCACTGTTTATTGATTGACGTGGTCTGGCCTGTAAAAGCTTCATCCTGCTTTTATCTGTAGAATATATATAATTCACAACAATAACGAGGTCAACGAGTCAGTTATTACCATCTGAAACAAACCACTCTGGTATCTGTGAGCAGTGCTTTTATTGAACATGTTAGTACACAATGCTTGTATGCAAAACTATAGTGGGATTAACAAATATAAGAAAACTAGCTCAAATGTTATTCACAACAATAAATGAGTGGATAGATGAGAAAACGTGGCTTATTTTTACACACGGTGAGTGTAACAGATATTAACAGCATGGCCGCACTCATCCCCTCAGGCTTCGTACTTCTTCCCTGCTCGGTGGATCTGCTGGTAAAGCGTCATGGAGAAAGCCATTCCAAGGAGCTGCGGAGACAACAGCGTGTTCAACAGAAGAACTGGTGTTGTTTCAGAGTTTGTAAAAGTGTGAAGCTGCTTACCTGGATGACCAACACACACATGGCGATGGTTCCCAGAAGATGTTTGTTGTCATCCAGCCACTCCTCTACCTTCTCATAACAGCCCTGAACGCACAGACACAATACAATAATTAAGTTGCACACTTTTTAACTGCACCCTCAGCTCTGACAATTTACTAATACTATAATATATTATCTATATTATGATAATATACTATCTATATTATAATAGATAATATATTATCTATATTAAATAAGCTTGGCTATCCATCCATCCATCCATCCATCGCACAGCCAATGACAATGTTTCTGTAGAGCTGCAGTCGGGGAAGATAATATAGACAATTATAAAAGTTTGACTTTTATTCCAATTTACCCTATTAGTGAGTCATAGGGGTGCTAGTAGGCAGATTTTCTTTTAACCATTGGATCGAACAGGATGGCTGTTTCCACCTGCTTCCAGTCTTTATGCTAAGATAATGACCTGCTGGCTGCAGCTTAATCTACAGCCTGCAAACACGATCAATCATGTCATCTAACTCCCGGCAAGAAACCAGACAATCCTATTTCCCAAAATACCACATTTTTATGACGACACACACACTGACCCGCGTCCAGAAGGTATTGGAGGCGTTGCGTCCACAGCCCTGGTAAAACTGCTGGCAGCAGAAGTCAGGAACCGTGCTGTCGTGCAGCGCCGTGTACCAGTCTTTGTGGCTGACCACTCCACAACATCGCCACTGGTGCGGAGGCAGCAGAGAAGAAACACTCAGCTGTTTTTAAACTGCATGAAAAACTTAAAGCTGATGTTACGTGTGTGTGAGATATACCTCTCCCTGTATGGTGTTCCATGCATCCCTCAGGCCGGCGTTGTTATCCGTGTTGTACAGCACCAGCCCTTCTTTCAGGTCCTGTCTGGCATTTTCGCTCACCTGGGCAAACAGAGGTGGAGAGGTGGATCATGGGATGTGTAGGCACACTCGCCTACAGCAGGAGGGGATCATTAATAAACAAGTCTTACCTTGTCGGTGTAGACGAAGAACAGGATGAGGAGGATAAGTTCGGCCAAGAGGATGATCAACAGAACGATGAAAAACTAAAAATCGTGAAAGATAAGCCTCAACGTGAGCAGAAACATGCAGACAACATTACAATTACATTTATGTTGTAAATATGAGCTTCTCACTTAAAAATACCCCATTTCAGCTTTTAGATGTAAATTACTAAAAATAAGCATAAGGTTTGGTTGTGGATCCGGGCTTTTCTTCATATTACCAGCACAACAACGCCTGTTAAAAATATAACGAACAAAATGAATGAACTATGTAAATGTTTTGACTGTCAAGTTGCTCCAACGTTAAAAAATTCCAACACAACCTGAACACAACTGAAGAATACACTCGAACCAATTCTGATTTTAACAACAAAAAGGCACTAGTGATGCATGATGGGTATTGTAGTCTACTCACACTCAGAAGCAGGCACTTGTTCTCCTTGATGGCACCCAGGCAACCCAGGAAACCAGTCACCATGACGACGGTGCCGAGGGTGATGATGAGGTTGGCGGCGGAGAGCGACGGGAAGGAGGGCGAGAGGGTGGCGAAGCTGCCCTGAGACACTGAGAGCCACACGCCTACACCCAACAGTCCACACCCGCCCAGCTGAAACACACAGGAAACTCAGACTTCCTGCTGATTTATTGATAACGCTGATCTTAATACTGATTTACAGTAACATTTTCTGACTGAGTGTGGAACAGTTACCCAGAAGAGCAGGTTGAAGAGGAAGAGCATGTACTTAACGCAGCAGATGCAGCCACGAGCCATGACTGAATCGAAAGGCACTGCGAGAATTAAACAGAAAACATGGAAAAACAACATTCAAGTTTAATAAAAGAGGTGTAACCGAGTATAAACGTGTCTCATACTTGTAGTGCATTTAAAACTAAAGCGGATTCAATTATACATTTCCAGTTTCAGAGACACGCCACGCTGTAACACGTACATATCATCGTCAAATATATATTTACAGGGTTCGTACAGGCTGCAAAATGCCTGAAGCATAAATGAACTTTTATCTGTTTCAGGTTGTTTTGTGTCACCATGACCACAAACCAAACAACACCACAGTAGTTCACCGATCTTTGTGTTTCCTGTTACATCACACTCTGAAGAACCACAGCACAACAAGGAGAACTCACCACTTCAGCTGGCAGGAGAACCGAGACGCTCTGGTGGAGAACCTGCGACACACAAGAGAACACGCGTTTAACCTGCACTGAAAACCATGCTTCTGGTTAAAGACTGTGAGCTTTTGTATTTTTTAAATATAAAAATGTGGGTTTTTTAAGGAGTTTAAAGTCCTCTTTGGTCAAACAACCAATACAATTCAAAACACAGGACTGGGAAGTGACATTAAAACAAACAATACACAATCTGAGTGTCTTTCAGTGATGTTGGAAAACAGAAAAGGGTTCTTTTTTTAATCTAATGCACTGTTTGTTCTACGAAGAGGTAAAAATGTCCAGCGGTACTTTCCAGAGCCCCAAGGTGACGTCTTGAAAGAGCTTGTATTTATCCAGCTAACAGTCTGAAACCCACAGACTTTCAATTTACAAAGACTTAAAAACTGAAAAATCTGAAAATACTCACATTTTAGAAACCGAGAGCAGAAAAAGTTTTCTGCAACTGGACTCATATGAATGAAATAAAAGTATTTTTTAAGAATTGGGACCGAGATATCCACTGAGCAAAACACGGATAATAAAAATATTGGTGCCCTCTGGTTAACAAACTCTCTGAAGGCAACACTTTTACTAAATGATCACAAACTTATCGGCAACCACGCGCTACATTTATTGTATAAATACAATAAGTTAATATCAGGCAATGTATGGGCCCAGATTTCTTTTTAAAATGTACATTTGGATTTGATCCTTGAAGAAAGCCTGAAAGATGAGAACATGTCATATCTGTACATGTAGGCTTGGAGCAGTGTTTTCAACTATTTGCCACATAAATGTTATTTGAAAGCATATAGAAGAACTTGTACTACTGTAACTTAAGTTTGTTTTTGGATATGTATGACTGGAAAAGGCTGTCTTGTAATCTCACGTGTGATGGACCAGATGTTCGGCTTGACACAGAAATAAAAACCTAACCATAAATACACAGCAGTCGTTATTAGAAGCATTCAGATCTTTTACTTATTTAGAAACACTACAGGGTAAAAATACTCTTGTTGAAAGTATGTAAGTATTATCAGCAAAATGTACGGAAGTGGAGTAAAAAGTACAATGTTTGCCACTGGGATTCAGTAAAGTGGAAGTTAAAATGGAAATACTCAAGTAACGTTCAAGTACCTCGAATTTGTACTCAGTCACAGTCCGGGAATCTCTTATCAACAGTGTTACGTTTATTTACTAATAGATATTTTTTAATTAAGTAACTATCTTAGACTCTTTGAGCTGTTAGTGCCCCACAGGGCGCATCACTTTATTTATTTAATTTTTAATTACCTCGACGTGACGTCACTGGACTGAACTTCGGTTAGCGGTTTATTTTTAACCCAAAAAGTTTTTACGCAAAAAAAAAAAACTTGCTAAATTCGCTTATTTTCTACTTTCACGACAATAAAAACGCGACTGTACGTGAAACAGGCACGTGAAAGCTTCCACGGAGGCTCGGGGGCTCGGGCCGCGATTGTTTTCACGTCCACGCCGAGGGGGGAGAGACGCGGAGCGGCGGGTGTTGGTCTGTTCCTACCTTCGGCTACGAACTCATCTCCCCGCTAACGTCTCGAGTTTCGGCCGCAGAGACGTTCACGTGCCGACTTGTGCTGCTCCGGCCGCTGTGAACGCATTAATCCGACGGATGCAAACTGTGAAAGTCGGCGTTGAAGTTTCGTCGATGGTGGAAGGAGAAGAGCAGCAGCAGGAGGAGGAGGAGGAGGAGGTTTTCCTGTAAAAGAGGGCGGAGCACAGCGGAGGACGCGGCCGGAGTGGAGGCGTGACTGTCGGGGCTGGAGAGAAGGGCCGGCCGGGCAGAGACCCTGGCTGTGTGTCACACCCAGTGGCCACCCGCGGTACTACCACATGTAGTACAAAGTATTCTTCAATGTGACCTAAAGTCAAGTGGTGGAGGAAGGATTCACAAGTAAAAGTACTAATAACACTATAAAAGTATAATCAGGAAAATGTACGTAAGTATTAAAACTTCAAAGCAGAAAAATGGCTGCTGTGACTTTTATATATTTTGGATAGCGTATATAATTAGATAATCTTTAGCCATGTACTTAATGTAAAAGCAGCATTTTATTGCTATAGTTGGTTGAGGTGGAACTGTTGAGTATTGATATTATGGATTAATCCTCACATTTGGAAGCTGGAACCGTGAAATGATTTAACATGAAAAATGACTAAATGTCAACATGTCTTACCTGTCACACATATATAAACACACAAATCCCAAAGTCAAATAGGACTTTAATAAAGGTTCATCTTTAGGACATTGATATAAATACATGACTCTGAACAAAGAAGAAATACAAATAAAAATACAAAACATACAAAAACAAACCCATTAAAAGCATGTTTCCCTCTCAGCTGCCGCTCCGGAGCTTCCCTGGCATTAAAGGACGAGTGTGTCCTGTGTTTTCTAGAGTCGAGAACCAAAAGCCAAGTCCTGTTTTTGGCAGCCAGTTAAAAACTGGGGTCTGTGTTGGTGCCCCCCCCACAACGTGAGGAGGAGGGCAGTCACTCTCTCTGTTTATCCCAGCACCCATCGATCAGCCTGGGAGGAGTTCAGCTGCACAGACTCGCTGCTCTCTCCGTCCTGGTGCTGAAACATACAGACGTTCCACATGTTATTTCTCTATAAATCCATTTCTACTGGCCCTGGAGGAGTGTTGCCAGGTTGGGGCCACCTTTTAGTCATGCTAACAGCGTGGCAGCGTCGCTCCACCACTTTACTCCAAACTGAAATATCTCAACAACTATTGGATGGATTGCCATGACATTTCCTACAGACATTTATGGTTCCCAGAGGATGAATCCTACTGACTTTGGTGATGCCCTGAGTTTTCTAGCGCCCACATAAGGTTAAAATGTGTGGTTTTGGTTCACACATTGATAGCTTGTAAAACATTGGAGATCCTCTGACTTGAAGCCACGTCACGTTTCCAATCAACTTGTTTCAAGCATTTTCTACAAATTAAGTGTTTTTATGTCTTTGTTCTTTGTGGTATCACTAAAAACCTGAAGGTTTGAAGCTCTGAGACTAAATAACTTGTTAAAACATGCAAAAACAGTAAGATTACAACTGAACTGGCTGGTGGAAACTGAATTTGAGTTAAAGCGAAGACGTGAAGTGAAGTGAGGCATTATGGGCACATGCTCAGTCACACACACACACACACACCTTGTTGGCGATGGCCCGGAGTTTCCCCAGCAGGGAGGGTTTCTGGGTGTAGACCACGTCATCTTCAGGCTCCTCCCCTTCCGCCAGGGCACAGCTGTCTGCAGCCGGCAGCTCACACTCCTTGTTGGCAGACATCACCAGACGAGAGTACTTATACTCCAGCCTGAGCACAAACCACAGGGACACCGTCATCGCGAGGCAACATATTATTATGCATCGACGACATCCAGTGTGTTTCTACCAAACATTTGTTTTTCTAAAACCGCATTTAGACCAAGTCACATCTGAGATGATTCCGGTGATAAAAAAGGGAAAAGTATATTTCTGTAACACAAAATGGGTTCATTCTTTTCTCAAATGTCCTATAATTTGTAAAACCGCTTCAAATCACACAAGCTAAGGAGAAAAATAACGTTTTTAGAAGAAATAAGCATAAAGGGTCGTAAATAGACTTTGCTTCATTTTAAGCGGTCACAGCCAAAAACCCAAGATTATACGACCGAAGTGAAAAGTGAATGTTTCTGATAGTTTAAATAAATAATGCGTACTTGTTGAGGCTTAACCGCCACTGACAAACAGCTGCTGACTTCTCTACCTTTAAATAACAATTCGAGGAGATCTTAATGAGTATGTTGGCCCGGATTGAGGTTGGTGCTCGTGTCCGATTGGCCGGTGCCTCTAACCTCTTGTTTTTCTTCCAGAAATAGCAGGTGAGGGAGATGAGCAGCACGGCGGCGAAGGCTCCGCCACCAACCCCGACCTTCAGCCACAGAGCGATGGCCTCGCACGGGGAGGAGCTCCTGGGAGGCAGCGGCACACCTTTGGTGCACAACTTCGGCTCGTTCCACACGGACAGAGTTTCCTGGAGGGGGGGGCGGAGAGGTTCAAGCAGAGACAACATGTGAAAACCTCCTTAACATGTGAAGGAGCCACTTGGGTGGAGGATGAAGATTCAGTGTTTCAAGTGAGATGTTGTCTTTTTAAAGACTGTTTTAAATATAAAGAAGTTTTAAATATAAAGAAACATGTCAACACCAGCGGACTAACTAGATGAATCTTCTTTATTTCACCACCAGGTTTTACTCAAAAAAACTATTTCGTTTTAATAAACAGAATTGTTTTGTTTTTTTGTTTGTTGTATGTGTGTCTGCTGTGGATTTTATATTTGCCATCTAGTCAAGTGACTACCTGTGTGGTTTATACAATGATCTTTAATAATAGAAAGTATTTCACCAGTTTGTAATTCTAGTTAGATTCATTTCAGGTTGGAGGAATGTGTGTGTGTGTGTGTGTGTGTGTGTGTGTGTGTTACCTGGACGCCTCCCTTGCACGCTCCCTCTATCTGGTGGTAGTCGTCCTCGGTGCAGCGCGGACAGGCGCTGGAGCTCTCCCACAGGAAGTGAAACGTACATCCGTCACACGTTCCTGCAGGACACGAGCTGCGCACACACACACACACACACACACACACACACACACACACACACAATCTCATTTCTTATGTTCTGCTACGACATTTAGTGTTTTCAGATTTCATACTTCCCATTTTAATATCAAACGTTTTTTGTCACAGTATATTGTACTTAAGGTTCAGGTCCAAAACCAAAGGAATAAAAACAGAAATAGTAAGTTTCTCAGGGTGCATCACCACCCACCTGGGCGTAGAGAGCGCTCCTCGCTCAGACTTCTCGGGGTTACAGCGAACCGTGACGACTGAACTGCGACCCTGATCACATGAGGCCGTTTCCAGCGTTGACCTGAAAGAACATAAGGACACAGTTTGGACTTAAACACAACCCAAGAACTTGCACACCCACCGCCTCTGTCCGTCACCCTGTACCTGTAGAAGAAGTTGATGTCTGGAACATCCTTTGAGTTTTCAGGAAAAAGGTCTGGTTTAGCGTTCATGCCGTCCAGGACGGAGTCTACTGTTGCTCCTGGAAAGCAGCACAGACACAGACGTCATAGCCAACGTTTACCAGCTAACGGCCAGAGAGCCGCAGGCTGCATGTAACTCGTGCCATACCGATGAAAGTGTCTGCAAGCCCGATGGACTGGGAGGAAATGGCCAACCTGAAGCCCCGCCCATCTGCTGGGATGATGGTTGATTGACAGATGAAGCTGTCCACCGAGTTGACCAGCTGAGCCGAGTCGCTCTGGTCGTCCTTGCTGGACACGTCGGTGACGTTATCTGTGCAGATGGCTGCTCTCTTCCCCTGTGGCGAGACACATGCACATAGCATGGAAATGATCTGTCAGTTGCCGTGGTTACGCTTGATCTTTCCCTGCAGCTTTAAAAAAAATGCAAGTATCACAACAGGATGACAAGTCTGCATGAGAAAACATTTCTTAAAAAAAATTAAATTATAAGATTTACTCACACAAGAGGCTTTAAACTGTCAATTATGGGCAAAATATAATATAACCAAAATATTTTGTGACTAACAACAGTAAAAATGATATTTCACATTTTAGTGTTGCTTTCGTACAAGACAACTAACAATAAGTTCCCACAGCCGAAACTAAACATCCAGGTAGAGGTAGGTCAAAGTCTAGAAACCGAATATTATCTAAAGGATCAGTTTATGAAGAATGAGAGTGAAACCAAGACGATGTCATCAGAAGCAGCGACTAATATGAGATGACTTACCTCGTGGCCACAGAGGCTGATGTTGAACAGGTGAAAGTACTTTGTGCCTTTAGAGGTGAAGCTCGGCCCGATGGTCATAGAGGCCACGTCGCTCAGGGGGCTGAGGTCAAAGGTCAGCGTGCGGTTGTTCTCCGTGTGGGAGAAGGAGCAGTCGCTGTAGCACCGAGAGTGTTCCTGAAAGAAAAAGAAACCCACGAGATGTGGACACAACTAGAACTAATGATGAATAAACAATACATGCGATGATTTGTAGTACCACATTTCTTCAGTAAACATGTCGTGAAGTTATTCCTGCTTCATAAAAGTAGTAACCCTTTAACAGCTGTAATTTACAGTAAGTTGTCAGGGTTTTTATTCCTGGGACACCACGTTTCACCCCAAATTCTCCCACCCTGAGGAAACTGGACAGGTGACAAGTTTCATGCTACATTATTAGTCATGCTGAGTGGTTCCAATAGAAATGATCAAATAAAAACAAATCAAACAAATTATCATTAATTGGTCTTAGTAGTCTTTTGTGGACTCGTAGCCCAGAGTCACTTTTTTTTTTTTTTTTTTTTGCTTAAATCCGAAAATTCCTGATTAAATTAAAACGTGCTGATTTTAGACTTTTCTTTAGACAAAGTTCACGTGCAGCTGTTTGTCTTCAGGCAACATTTAAATACTTTGGATGTTTTAATGAAAAGAAAAAGTATTTTTGTAGAAAAGCATATTTATATTTCTCAAAGTAAGGTATAAAAAAAAGGTATAGTTTTGGTATCAATAACAAAGCTCAGTAGTATCAATGATCCCCAGTCCCAGGCCTGAGGAGTGTCTCGACCTTGTTGCTGATACTTCCAGGCCCACAGGCGACACACGCGTCCTGGCCGTAGGTGTGGCGCCCGGCCAGGTGTGTGTTGGGCGGGCACTCCTGGCACCGGTTGGTGTCTCTGTCGATGTAAAATCCAGCAGGACAGGGAACGCAGGAGGAGCCGGCCCGCTGCGAGTTCTGGGGCACCAGAGCGCAGGCCCGACACGATGACGCCACTCCATCCAGGACGTTTGTCACGCTGATGGAGTACAGCTTCACCATGTCGCTGACATAACGACGCATCTACACACACACGGGACACGGATAAAAACCTGCGCTGAGGTATAAATATGTTTGTTTAATAAAAGTGCATTTAAATGAGCAGTAATGCTCATGTTATGACTTGTTACACAATGTATTTTTACTTTCATACATGCAGACAATGAAAATGTATCTTGTAGTGCTTGAATTGTTTCATCTTTTATGTTAAAAATATAAAGAAACCCATAAAGTAATACAAAAATATTGTTTCTTGAGTAGCTGAAAACAAAATCATATTGAGAATGACATGTTATCAAAGTCTACAGCCACGTTAGAGGCCCCATGAAGCTGAACGTGCTAACATGCTGTATTATTGTTTGTAACTCGTGCTTTTAGGTATTTTCTTGTCAAGTTTTGTAGATTTTTAAAGGCCTGTATAGAAACGAGTATTGCAAACTAGCGGTGGTATGTGGCACTGTTTCATACTATATACCCGTCCCTATAAAATTATAAATAAAATGCTTAAAATGAATATGCTAACGTGTGGATGTTGAGAAGATAATGTTTACCATTTTTGCCATCTTTAGTGTGTTAGCATGCTAATATGAGCTCATTTCAAGGTGGCGGGAGAGGAAAAGTTATGGCATCACCAAAGTCATTATGATACATCCTCTGGGGATCATGAACGTCAGTACAAACTATCAAGGCAATCTATCTCATAGCGGTTGAGATATTTCAGTTTGGACCACAGTGGTGAACGGCCAGAATGGCTCAAAATATCAATGTTTCTTGAGCAGCTGAACTCCGTCTTGTAGAGAACAACATATAAACACTGAGAATGTAATTAATTCCAGGCATCAAATTAAAGGCAACAGGGCACTTTGTGTTTACTTACATCCAGAGCATGGTTAGTCCTCTGGAAGGCCCATGTGTATGTGACAGAGGCGTTCCTGGTCATGCTGTGCGAGTACGACTGTTTCCCCTTGCTGCCCTCCCAGGACTCCACCACCGTGGTGCTCTTCCTGTTCACATCCTGCAGGGGGCGTCGCGGGACAACAGTTAGGTGGGAAAACATGGGTCGGATTACTGAACCACAATATGCAGAGGGCTGTGAGACAAATGTGACTGTTCTGGTTACTTAATTACTTCCTTCTGCTGCATTAACACACACAATCAAGCACACACCATCATGAAGTAGAGCTCACAGTCGGCAGAGCAGATGGTCTCAAACACAAAGGTTATCTGGCCAAACTCACTACCGGTCATCCCCGAAAGTGAGGCTGGGACCCTGTCACCAAAACACGAACACAGGCAGAGGTTTTTAACACGATCCCACAAACATGTTCTCTGTGATCACCTAGAAACACAGGGTTTTAAAAGTGAAACAAAACAACCACCTGTCCCTGCACAGCTACACGTACTTACTTGAAGCCGGGCACATGCAGGCTGAGGATGAGATAGTCATTATCTGAAGTGCCTGCTCCACTGCGGACGTGGTCCCCTGCAACCTCCCACCCTGCAGAGACACGTGGGCTCTCTTGATGTTCATTGGCACTCAATTACATTATCCAAAACACACGTGTGTGTGTGTGTGTGTGCGCGCGAGAGATTTCAGGTGAAAACAGA
Organism: Nannoperca obscura; assembly: GCA_036024295.1. NCBI lineage: Eukaryota > Metazoa > Chordata > Actinopteri > Centrarchiformes > Percichthyidae > Nannoperca > Nannoperca obscura. Next base: position 17,248 of record JAVQJL010040830.1, read on the forward strand.
AAACTTAACGTGATGTGACTGAAAGCTCCAGAACAGCTACTAAACTAACCTTGTGTACAGTTAGTTAGTAGACAGTTAATAAGTAGTTAGTGACTTACTTAGTGTACATAGTAGGTAGTTAATAGATAGTTAATGAGGTAATTAGTGACTTAGTGCATAAGGTGAGTAGTTAGTTGGTTAGTAGTTAATAAGTTGTTACTTATTACGTAGATTGTTGGCAATTAGTTGTTAGTTACCTAGCTAGTATTTAGATAGTGAGTGGTTTGTGGTTGGTTAGTTAGTTAGTTAGAACAATGCAACTGACAACTTGACAGACATAATAAACAACACGTCAAAAACACCACTTTAAAATGAACGCATGTGGTTTTAATGTTTCTCTGGGCGGATGTTCTGTATGGACGTATCCATCTTTCTGACTCACGGTGGAAAGATCACACTTCTACTGGAGTGTAACTGCGAGGTGTGAACGTCTCCCTGTGTCTTATTGTGCTCACCGTTCATGTCGTCACATTTGGAGTTACCCACGTTGAAACACGAGGTCTTCATGTTGGAAGGCAGCACATTCCACCATTTATACTCGTAACCCAACACTGGCTCTGTACCTGCAGGGCACTCAGTGCACACTGGTGTACACACACACACACACACACACACACACACACACACACACACACACACACACACACAAAAGCTTCATTTAGATACAACAATAACATTTTCCACAAGGTAAAACATGTTTGCACAAGAACCATCTTTTCAGGAGTGCATTATCCAGCTGGGTCGCCTCTTTTAAACACATGCTTTACCGTAGGTGCCGTCTGAGTGGGTTCCAGGTGGGCAGGGCAAACAGGTGGAGTCGTTGCTGTTGTAGTAGCCGGGGTTGCAGGGAGGGCAGGGCTCTCTCTGCCCCGTTGCAGGCAGCTCCGCGGCCCCCGTGATGTTCTCCACGCAGATTTTCGGCTCCACCCAACGATACAGCACCTGCGTCTGCAACCGAGAAAGGAGTGCAAACTGTTTCAAGTGTACCTGGAGTGATACACAAACAGACAATACAGCTCAAACTGGTCCAAAACAAACATTTCCAACAACAAAAGAGGGATATGTTTCCTTTCTGTTCTTCATCGTCACACCTACGCAGTGCTTTCAGAGATGTAAATCAAAACAGGCCAAGGTCACGGATGCGTGCCACAGAAGGTGATTCTGGATCAGATGACGTGCAAAGCGCTCACTAAGCTATTCATCACTTTCTTTCTCATCACATTGTGTGACATCTCTTGTTTCTGATACAATGCTGTAATACAGACAGAACAGGGAGCTTTGTCCTCCTGCAGGAATCAGCAGCGACTGAGGATACATTCAGACAGCAGCATTTATCATCCGTGCTTTTGTTTAGTGTAGTTATTAGACCAAATGAAAGATAAACAGGGATTTTTATGTTGGTCGTGTATTAAATATCAAACCCATCACAAGCGTCTGTGGTTGTCTTGTATGTATGTAGTCAAAAGTCGGTTCGGTGTGGTTTCAAATTGGATTATTCTTTATTTTACTTTATTTAAATTCTTAACTCATCTTAACAACTTAATGAAACACTACCGTAAAACTCTGTTTGTTTTTATCTTTATTTGTGTTCTGTATTTGTCTTTATATCAAATTAACTCAAATATCAAATTAAAAAAAGCATATTTTGCCATTTGTGAGGGATTTGTGCGTCTTCTGCAAACTGTGTGTCTGATGATTAAAGCAACTGTCTGTGAACACGAAGCAACAAAAAGAGTGTGTGTGTGTGTGTGTGTGAAACGTGTGAATGCTGCCGACCTTCCCTTCGCTGTCGCAGGGCGTGTGGATCTGGAAGTAGTCCTTCTCTGAGCACGGCGGCCTCGCTTTACATTCAGCCCATCCCTCATCTGAGAGGAGAAGCAGCCGTGATGGTCCAGTTCACCGTGACGCAGAGACAACATGCACACGCTTTTACTTTATTAACCAGGACATATTATACAATCAACAGCAGAGACCATGTAGCAGCAACATACATGTTTTAAAGTACATTTCCTATCACGTTATATTTACAGTTACTGCTGCAAATATGATTTAGCTCTCGTTTTTTATTCCTTCCTTTAGTGCTACTTTAATATACTTTGTTTGTTTGTTCATGCATTTTCTGCGTGTGCAGCGTGGATCGGCCTACAACTGCATTTCATTGTGCAATCCTGTGTGAACCTTGACCTTCTCTCATAATTTAAGATAATAATAAAATATAATAATTTATTCAATTATTAAATAACCCCCCCACAGTACATATATTTGTCACAAACATTTAAAAACCACATTTGAAGGATAAAATAAAAAGTTTTGTTTATGATAAGTGAGTAAAAAAGTACTAATAGCTTATATATCGTTTCTGTTTTTTCTTCCTTTCAAATATGAGCATTTTAGCCTCAGAAATCCCCTTTCACACCAGCTCTATTACGCTGCATTTGTCTACTGTAACGTAGGTGAGGACTGGCTGATTAAAACAAACAGGCAGGTCAACCAGCTGTTTCTTTGCCACTTCTCACTGGATCTGAGGGTGTGTTTTAATGATACGTGGTCGCATGCTGCTGTTGCACGTGTACATACGTGAGTAGTGGTGTTCGGGGCAGCCTGTACAGGAGGACGCGTCCTTTATGGAGAAGGTGTTGCTGGGACAGGGCTGACAAGACGAGGAGCCGGGGGCCGGGCTGAACCAGCCGGGCCGGCACGCAAAACACTCTGATGTGTACGCCACACCTGTCGACATAAAGCAGCTGCACAACCCGAACAACTGACCGAGGGCCTGGTCCACAGAGCAAGGAGCTAATCACATCCATCACAAATGTAAAAGTGAGTTCTACTTTACCCTCGATTTGGATGTTCTTGAGCAGAACCGGTTTCACCATCTTCCCTCCCACCAGGATGCCAGTAGTTCTCCAATACAGGATGTTCATACCAGACTTCAGATTCACCTAAAGAAACACAGAAAAGCACACGCTGAAGCACGCACAAACCATGATACTGTCCCTACTAACACAAGCAGAACCACATACTCACTGTGTGTGTGTCCCATTCTCCATTGTTAGTGACTTTAATCCACTTCTGGTCATCGGTCTGGGCCATTTCCTGACACTGCTCGTTCTGGACCTGAACACATGTTAGCAAGGTAGCTATTAGCCACAAAAATCTATTTTACAAACAACAGCTGCCTCTTTTAACTCAACAAACCTCCACTAATTCATTTACTATTGGTAATATGTAGTGTATTTTAGAGACTATAATCCATTAGCATTTTGGGAAATGTGATTATTTGCTTTCTTGAGATGAGTTAAATGAGTAATTTACATTAGTCTGTTTAATATGAACATACTGTCAGCAGCCTGTTAGCTTAGCTTAGCACAAATACTGGAAACGGGGAAACAGCTAGCCTGTTGTCACCACAAGGTTACCAGACACAACTTTATACTTAAACATAAAAGCTATAATGTATAAATTGGTGAGCTATAAAGGTGCTGGTAGGTAGACTTTATATCTTCAGACAGAAACAGTCTAGATGTTTACTCATGTTTCTTTATGCTAAGCTAAGCTAAGCTAACCTCTGTAGCTTCATATTTAGCTTACAGACATGAAGATTTACCAAAACGTATCCCTATTTCTTTAATTAATACATTTTTCTTTAAGGTGGAAAATCTTCATAAATAGCATTTATTCAATACATGCACCTTAAACTCTTTATAAATTAAATAACGTGGCAGTTTATTAAAGCAGATGTACGCAGATTTCACTGCAACCTTTACAGACTGTTAAAGAAGATTTAGGAGAATAAAAGTAATAATAAAACCTTATTTACTTACAACGAACAAGGAAGAACATCCAAGGGAAGCCAATATTAGCCTGATATATTGCCAAATTAATAAATCTTATATTGTAGGAAACAATTGTACAACAACAATGTAAGATGCTTACATAGAACTCAAAGAAGATGTTGTTGTCGGGATACTGGTAGGTGAAGGAGACGGAGCCCTGTTTCTCCAGGTGGACGGCGTAAACCAAAGACACAGTACACTCGTCGCGGTTCGACTCCAGATACACACCCTGTGGCGTCCACGAGGAGCTGCAGCACAGACAACACACTCAGCAAAACAGCAAAAAAAGAACAACAACTGTTTAATGTATATCTGGTTGTAATACATCTGTACTCAACTCTGTGTGCATCTGTCTAACTGTGGGAATGGTAGTGTTGGTGGGTGTCTACGTCACCTGTTACACGCCTGAACGTCCTCTCCATTCGGCCCGGGGTCCAAGAAGCTGGCCATGCTGGTGAAGCCTGCAGGGATGGCGTCCCATTGGTCAAAACGCAGGCCGCTGCCCAGCGAATAGGAGCCGGCCGCACACGGGGTGCACTGCTGCGTGGTCATCTCTAAAAACTTCCCAGCCGGACAGGAGAAAGCTGCGAGACAGTGAGCAACAGAGGGTCATATTGACATGTGCACACACACAGATATGAACATACACACACACACACACACACACACACACACCGGCAGTACTCACAGCAGTCTGTTCCTCCGGTTGGAGGTGGAAGGCCTGAGCAGGAGCTCGGAGTGAGAGGGATGGCGACCCTCCATCGGGAGCCTGTGCTGTCACACTCTGTGTACTGGTAGTAGTAGTCTGCCTGCAGAACGCATGCCGGTACATACACAGATCAATGCACCGTCCAGTTTGTTTGTGTGAAATGTTTTTGGGATGGACTGCACACATTCATGCCCCTCGCAGGATGAATTGTGATAACTTTGGTGATCCCAAGGTGCAGAACTTATAACATTCCCCTCAGCTGTACTTTGGGTTTAGTGCTAACTAAAATGTTAGCATGCTAACACCCTAAACTAAGAAAGCGAACATGGTAAACATTGTTAGCATGTTAGCATTGTCAATGTGAGAACGTTAGCATGCTGATGTTTTTTTTTTTCAGGGCAAAAGTGGTGGCTGACCCTGATCACCACGGCAACCAGAAGATGGAGCACTAATGGTCCATTAACAGCACGACAGCAGGTCGCTTCTGACCTCATTGAACATTCATTTAGAAGAGTTTTGTCCAAAGCAACTTATTATGAGGAACAAGAGCTACATGTCATCGTCTAGAGCTAGAGATAATACGTGTGTTACGTGTTTCAAGTGCTGAGTGTTTGTTTATATTAGTTTTTAACCAAATAAAGCAAATACATTGGTTTCAACATAATTAATTTCCCCTCAACTGCCTCTGAACATCTTTAGCAGGTTTTCTTTCTGCACTTTATTTTAGAAAATGAATAAAAGTGAAACTGTTTCACTTATTGCTCTTTTATTTAATACAACATTTTGGTCTAAACAAAGGTGGAAATACGCTTATTTGCTTTCTTGCTGAGAGTTGGATGAGAAGATTGATAACACTCTTATCTATATGGTGAATATTAAGCTACGGCCAGGTTAGCTAGGTTAGCTTAGCATAAAGACGGGAAAGAGCTAGCCTGTGTCAAAAATTATTATTGCTATTAAATTATATTTCTTGCCATAGCCGTATTTAGAGATGGACAAGCAGATTAATATTATAATAATATAATATTTAAAATGTATATTTAAAGTCTCCTCTCTCATTTCTTTGAATATCTAAATGTCGTCAACTTTAAATCTGTTTCATTTCTTCTTTAAAGCAGCAAAACCTGGAAGTAAGGCTTTGCTACGTAATGCGAATTTCTCTGCGTCCAAAGCCTCGCTCTGGCAGATCTCCATCTCCTCCCCTGAACCTGCTGTTCAGCTGCGCAGACGCACCAGCAGAGCGCGCAGGCAGCACTGACATCTGAGTAGCAGCTCATTAAACAATCGCACAAATGACCTGCGGCATGTGAACGGGGGAATTAATCAGAAGCAGAGAGAGAGAGAGATGGTTTGCAGACGCAGGATGTGTGTGTATGACTAATAACCTCTCTGCAACAAGAAACAACCCCTACACCTCCACCTCCACCTCCACCCTACACACACAAACATACAAATTGTGGATTGCCACATGAGAGGTGGATCGCTTCATTAGCATGTAGCACGGCGACCTGCACCGCTGACTTTCACCTGCTGCCTGTAAATGGACAAACATGAGGGCTGTGCTAATGTGTTGACGGGGGGGTGGGGGGGTCAGACTGAAAAGGACATAGGCTAATGTGTTTCACTGGTCTCCCGAGTGACTCAGGCTGGTTGTCATGGAGACTGATGAGGAGAAGAGAGAGGAAGGACAGGGGATAACATTCAACGCCAATCCAATACCGAGCCATCCTGTGAGTCAGGAGATTGTAGGACTGGAGGTTTTACAGGAACAGGAAAGATGGAGGCTAATCTTTTGATCTTTTGCTTTAAATGTTTGATGCCAAAAGCTCTCCAGAAACATCCAGAAAATTACAAAAGATTCACCCGGATATGTTGTTTTTGTTAGGGTGGAAAACTCCATCTTGTACATAACTGGACCCACTCTACTGTACAGACTATTCATTGGTTTCTATTAGTTACATTGCTGACATTCAATTTTCAGGTAGTTAGCTTAGGTTAGCATAAAGACTGGATTCAGTTGTAAACAGCTAGTGTGACTGTTTAAAGGCAACAAAAGCCATCACTAATTAACACCTAACGTTTTATTTGTTTAATCCAAACTAAACCAAAGAGTAAAAACTGCATAAAGCGATTTTATAGGAGGTTATATGCTAGTTAGACTGTTTCTTCGCTGGAAGCAGTGACTTCGCGGTTGCCAGGCAACCAGCCATAGACAGGTTCCGTCAGGATTTATGCTAAGCTAAGCTAACCGGATGCTTTGTGGTAAAATGTGGATGTTAATTTGAAACAGAGCTTTTTTTTTACGCTGTATTAACGAATATAAACGATGCTGTAAAAAAAAAAAACTATAAAAAAAAACCTGGCTGCACTGCCTGGTTCCCTCTCCTCCGCAGCGGGCGATCCTAGCCCAGCTGGCCGGCAGGAGGCTGCTCAGAGGAGGGATGGAAGCCAGGAGCCAGCGGCATCTCGTTATGGAGCATGTTTATGGTCAACACGAAGCGCATTAAGCCGATCAGCGGCGTGAAGAGGACCGTGTGTTGAGCTAACAAAAGCTGTAACGCCTTTTATTATGCATTAGGAGAACCCTTTTGGATCTACTGTGGTAGTTCAATTCTGCATGCACTGCCATTTTATTGATTTGATCAATTCTAGATGTGAATAATGATTAAAAAAAGGACCATTAACACCCCGATTTTGGCCTCTACTACACACTTGTAGTGATTCAGGATATTAGGAGATAATAATAACAACAGCAGAGCGCACTCACCTCCTCGCACGGCCGCAGGTCTCTGTCTGCGGACACGGGCGATGTGTGAGCGGTGATGATGAGTAAGAGGCAGCGGGGGAACCAGGAGGCCCACACCTGCTCCCGCATCCTCAGCTCGGATCACAAGCAGCCGGCTGTCCGCTGCCTGGAGTCAGAAACATGAAACAGGCCCAGTGCTGAGTGTTTGTGCGGTGGAGTCCCTATCATTGATGCCTCCTGCCTTCATTCACCCTCCACCCACATCACCATCAACACACAGAGTGGAAAGATTATACTTCCGGTCCTCGCTTTCAAATTAAAACTGTCCTGTTCTCCCTAGAATAAAACGTGAGAATAAAGATTTGAAATAAACGAATAAACAAGCTCTCATTCTTTGTTATTATTCATATTTCCTCCTTTATTATTTATGTTAAAGTCCTGTGTTTAAATTACCATAACTTACATCTTGAATGAATTAAAATATATACTCTACTGGTATGGATTTGTGTCTAACAATAATTGCTGCAAGGATAAGCTGATTAATCAATTAGAATTTTAATGGCCATCTATTCTGATCATTAGTTCATCATTTCAAGCAAAAAATGCTAAATATTTGCTGACCCAAGCATCACAAATTGTGAAAATGTTATGCTTTTCTTTATCATGTATGATAATGAAGATGTCTGAGTTCTGGACTGTTGGCCACATAAAACAAGTAATTTGAAAAACTCATGCTGGGCTCTGGAAAATGTATTCAAATTTACATTTGTCACTATTTTCTGACATTTAATATGTCAGTCAATAACCGATTAAACAAGGGCGAAACATTAAATCAGTAAAGAATTTCATTTCTAATGGCAACTCTAATCTTTATAATAATGACACGTGTCTTTCTTTGCATTAGCTGTCTCAGGAGCACTCTGCGTTATATTGGCTGATATTAACTGACTCTTCTTCAACTAAATACCAATATCAGACATCTATCACGCTTTTATTTCAAGGTCCATAGTTTTATTTTGAAGATACTTCCGCCTGTCTTGGTCTATTTAATTATTTGTAGTTTCACATCTTTCAGCTAAACCTTCAGTCAGACGGTGACGCCACGATTGTGATAGCGCACGTTATCTTGATTGACAGCTGGAGATAGACAACAGGCCTGCTGGCTGCAGAGCTTATAATAACTCTGCACTGACAGAGGAGCGCGAGGTCACATGCAAGACAATGCAGTTTAGTAAAAAGGATGATGACTTTTTGCATCACAATAAGTATAAATCCACGCTCAGATACGTTTAAAAACAACCATATAAGCTCCTACATCCGCTGCAATTTGCAACCAGAGCTTCTAAACCCACTGAATGTTTCCGTATGTTTAAAGTTATTATCTTTTAAGATTTAGAATATTTACAAGAGGATCCTCCGTTTCTGGCAATGCTTAACCAGTAGGCTCACACCCAGTGTTTCTCATGATGCAGGTTTTACTGTGTCCCCATGCAGGAAAATGAGGATTTCAAATGAACATTCAAAACAAAGGCAGAGGCAAATGTATTTGTATATCACCTTTCAAACACAAAAGTAATTCAAAGCGATTTACTTACGAGACAAAACAACATTTAAGCAAAAAGGAAATTAAAATGGTAAAGATGATGATTTCATATTTAAGTATATGAAAAATTTGTATAATCTATTACACGTTACACTGTAACTAAATATGCATGTCATACCTTCAATTTAAGTCGTTATTTTAACTGTTTTTAAAGGCCAGTTTAATACATAGTCTAATTTTATTTCGTTATATCGCTTTTTTTCTCTGTTTTGTGAACATTTCTGAGGAGCCATTCGTCCATTGACCGGTAGGTGGCAGCAGCAGACAACCGCTCCGCAAAAACATCCTCACGAAGAAGTATAAAACCCGGAAATGACGTAGAGTGCAGAATCAAAACAGTTATGATTTGACAGCTCGGCTCAGTCCCGCAAAAGGCTTTTGAAATGAGATGGAAAAGGTTAATACCAGTGTCAGAAATAAACTATACTATTTAACCAACATCTTTAGACACTGGGGCGACTTTTTATCGGACTGTTGAGGAATGCAAATCCGAGGAAAAGGTTCTTTTGGCTAGTTTATCTAGTAACGGCAGCAACTCTTCTCTATGTAACTAGCCGGTTAGCTTTCCCGGCTAACGAAAGTTGCTCCATGGAGATCAATGGGCTGAACATTACCATATATAGACCGGCCGCAGAGCTCCCTCGCCGGTGAAATGTAAACGGTGACTCGCTGAGGAGGCTGACTAAAGGGCAAGCACAAACAAAACTCTGCCCGCAAGAAAAAAGCTTCATCATGTCATCTGACCAGATTATTGCCATCGTCATGGATGACAAAATCTACGAGGTGAATAAAAAGAAGCTGATAGAGAAGAGCGACTACTTCCGTGCACTGTACAGCTCTGGTATGAGGGAGTCCACGGAGGACTCTGTGCAGCTGCAGGGGCTCAGTGTCCCCGGCCTGGAGCTGGTCCTGGAGTTCATCAACACCTCCAAGGTGCAGGTTGTCAACGAGACTCTGGAGGACCTGATTGAGACGGCCTCCTTCTTACAGGTCACCTCCATCCTCAAGCTCCTCACCACGGAGATCCGGCTGGACAACTGCGTGGAGCTGTACAGCCTCTCTGAAGTTTACGGGACTCATGATCTTCGTCATGCTTGCCTCAAATACATGAGCTGCTACTATCACCCGATGCTGAGGCGGCCGGAGTTCAGCAGCCTCCCCTCTACTGTCAGAGACCAAGTCAGGGAGATGCGCATGAAAGGCACCGCCACCCTGGTAGCCATCGGAGACTTCACCTGTCTGTCCCTGGACGTGCCTGATCAGGATGAACCGTGGTCCATGCTGAGGTATGGAGAGGTGGAGCAGCGCTGGAAGCCGCTTGCAAACAACCTGCCTCCAGATATGATCAACGTCAGAGGGTACGGCTCAGCTGTCCTCGACAACTACCTGTTCATAGTGGGTGGATACAGGATGACGAGTCAAGAGATCTCTGCGGTGCACTGCTACAACCCCTGCAGGAACGAGTGGAACCACGTGGCTCCGCTCAACCAGAAGAGGTAAAACCAGATCTCCACATTTCCTCTCTGTGGCTGTTACGTTTGACTTACTGCATCCTCTCTCCCACCAGGTCCAACTTCAAGCTGCTGGCAGTGCAAGGCAAGCTGTACGCTGTGGGAGGCCAGTGTCTGGGCACGGTGGAGTGTTACAGCCCAGAGCAGGACTGGTGGACCTGTGTGTCCTCGATGCCCGACCCGCTGGCCGAGTTCTCTGCCTGTGAATGCCAGGGGATGATCTACGTCATGGGTGGATACACTGCAAGAGGTCGGTATAACTTGTACACTGGTTGCTCTGTTGTCAACAGGAACACAGTATACAGGCACGCTATCACACGTTACCAACACTATAAAATACAAAGATGGCCACTTTCCCCTGCATCCTACAGACTGCTGAAAAGTCTTATTGCACGAGGATAAAGTTGTCTTAACTTATCTGATGGCAGCAGTGAAAATAAATGAAGGAAGCATCATCTCTCTCCCCCGCAGGTGTGGCTGATTACTCGCCTATATGTCGGAGGGTTCTGGGCTCCAACTAAAAATACTCTTAATGTGGCAGCAATAGAAATGAACCAGAGTTTGTGTAGACACGCCGAACCTCATTGATCCAATTTAGTTGTTTTCAAAGTCACGCTGGATGAAAATAGAGGTGTCGTTCATTGTCCATGTCATATAACTGACTGCATGTCAAAGTGTCTTTGAGCAAAGCACTGAACCCCGAGCTGCTGAGCAGGCCGGCAGCTTCAGTGCAGCTTCACGGCAGCTGCAGTGCTTGTGTGTGGGTGAATCGGAGGCCTTGTGAAGTACTTTGTTACGTTCTCGGATTAAAGGTGCTGCATGAGGTTGGTCCATTTACCATTTACTCATTTAATAAGGAATAACACACGTCTGTTTCAAAGTCCCACAACTTTTATCTTTTACATCCTGAGAAAAGGATGAGACCACCAGTGTTGATCAAGCCCTGGCTTGTGTCCCAGGAGCACTCGCTCCGTTTGATCCGCAGCCACCTGGACTTTTGTCTTTGTGTCCCCGGTCATTCCTTGGACACGGAGCACTTTGCTAAGTTTGTTGTTTGGATATAAATGCACACACGTACAGGAGATACCATTTTATATTGAGTTTTAAGTGTTTTTGTTTGAGGAACCTGTGTTTGCATTGTGCCCCCCCCCCCCCTGTGTCTGACAGACAGGAACACAAATGTCCTCTGCTACTGCCCCACCTCCGACGCCTGGTCGGTGTTTCGCTCCTGTTCGGCGCACATCCGCAAGCAGCAGATGCTCTCGGTGGAGGACACCATCTACCTGGTGGGCGGCTACACCCACGAGCTGGAGGTGGGCCGGCGGCAGCGGCGTCCCAGCCAGACGGAGGACGTGCTGACGGTGCAGTCCTACAACGTCACCACGGGGGAGTGGATCCAGCTGAAGGAGAACACGTCCAAGTCGGGCCTGAACCTGACGTGCACGCTGCACAACGACGGCATCTACATCATGAGCCGGGACGTCAGCCTGCCCACCAGCCTGGAGCACCGCGTCTTCCTCAAGTACAACATCTTCTCGGACGCCTGGGAGGCCTTCAGGCGCTTCCCGGCTCTCGGGCAGAATATGCTGCTGTGTTCGCTTTACCTCCCCAACGTGCTGTGATGGAAAGCTGACGTGAAAGAGTTCAGCGAACACTAACAGATAGCCCACGCAGCGTAAACATAGCCCGGTGTGTGGCTTGCTTGTTCTCGCACAGAATGGAGCTCTGTGGCAACAGTGGAAACTGTGCGGTTGCCAGGTCGAACGCCTCGTGACCTCTGTGCCTCCAAAGAAAAAAAGAAAAAAGCACTACATTGTACATACTGCTGCGGATGCAAATACAAAAGCTACAATGACAAGTGTGGAAGCGCCGTGGCCCGTAGGTCAACAGCAGCACAGCAGCACAGCAGCCGTTTGTGCCTCTCATGCATCAGCAGTGAAGTTACATTCAAGTCACGGTGCTAATGATCCGTTTCTCTGAGAAAATACTGGGGAAACAGGTTCAAACCCTCAGCACACAGAATATTTCTAGTCTTTCAGGGTTCTGGAAATATATTCAGAGCAGCAGTGAGTGTTATTAAATGACCAACATTGTTGGGTAATTCATTGTGAGAAACAGCTGGTTACCTCGGTCTAATGCTAATACACGAGAGGCACAAAGTGGGGCTACATAACGGCATGTTTTTAAATCTATGGGCCGCAATGTTCCTGATGTTTACACTCATCAGTGTTTATCCACAATTCACTACAAACCTTAAAATGTCTCAGAAAAGAAACATTTCCTGTTGTTATGTACTGTGCATAGCAGATAATCATGGAAGATGGCTTTGGTTTTACACTGCCAGTTTTAATGGGGCTTGGAGGGTCCTTGAAAGTCATTGTGTGGGATGAGAAGTGGCTCAGAGGGAGCTGAACGTGTTCTTATGTGCACAGTCTTATTTTCCAGACAAACTAAGCAAAGCTTCAAGCGCAGTTCCATGAAACGAGTGATGTACATGTGCCTTCTGCAACCTCCGTTAATATGAAGCACTAAATGCAAGACTTTGTTTTATTGCCAGCAACTGACCAAACCTGCTGTGTTTTCGTTTTCCTCTCTGTGAAAGCAGGTTTGTTTCCATGAAGGAACTCTTCAGTGTGCAGACATGAGAAATGAGCCTTTGAGCTAAAGTTATAAATATTAATGAAGTTTTGGGTAAACTCACAACGTTTGATTTGGTGGATTTCAGCTTCTCTCTGCGTTACTTATTTGTTTGACAGTTTGGAAACGTTGGTCCTGATAATAAAGACGATGTTCAGGGGCCTGTTTTGCTGTTTGTCTTAAATTGTGTCGCTTATTTGTTCTTATTTCCATTCAAAATGTCCAAAATCAATGGAGAAACGTAACACGTCATCTGTGAAGCGACATCTTCCCACAGTATCTTCGGCCCATGTGACCGAGGGCTCGACCCCGGAGCGAGTCCTGCCTCTGCGGGTCACTCTGCTTCATTCCTTCCCAGAGAAGCTTGGCACAAATCACCCAACCAACCTCCAGACCCCCAGGGGGGGCCACGCTGAACCTCCACAACATGATGCATGATGGTTGGCTGACACGTGTTGTGCAACCACGTCTGGTTCAAATGATCACAGACTGACAGACGTGATGTCCCTCTGTGGGAGGAAAATGTCTGAATTCAGCGTGTTGGACAGAATTTGAATACTGACGCATCTCAGGCCAAAACAAATCCAAGAAAAACCAGAAACAGGGCGACCAGCAGGGGGCAGCACATGCTTTCTAAACATTAAATATCTCAGCAGGCATTTTCCACTTCACCTTCACAAGGACTCCCTCTTTTAAATATTATATATTCTAAAAATAATCTTCCATTTGAGCTCTTTCTTTTGAAATTAACATGCATTTTCTAAAAGAACTACAACATTACTCGCTGCACAAGATGAAGAAACTTTGTTGAATCACATGAAACCTACCTGTGGGCTGAGTCATCCCCGCTTTTTGATCATCTGGAGGTCATGAACGCGGATGCGTGTGGTATTTTTAGCTTCTGTTGGTGTGGAGAGGCTGATGGATGCTACAAAATGGGTTCTTCAATTCGCGGCGGCTGCCACGGGGGAGGCGGGGGGGTAAATCAATTGTTGCCATCAGTGGCCCAGATTGATCCTCTGTGTGGGGTCAGATCGCAGTGATCTCTCTCACACCTCCAGCACAGCGGGGGCCGCCGGGGCCAATCACTGCTGGAGGGACTAACACTGCAAACTGCATCGAGTTTTTAGAGACAACATTCAGAGTGACAGACTGTGTGTGTGTGTGTGTGTGTGTGTGTTGCAACATCACTTTTAAGACTATTGGATGTTCTATTGGAGGTGGCTGACAGTGTTTATGTAGAGTTAAAGTGGAGCGCACGTGTCTGATATGCAGGAGAAAGAGTCTTGTTCTTTGTGGTGAGAAAATGTGCTCTGTATTCGGTGGTGGGCATGCGTCGCCTGTGTGACGGAAAGAGGAGGGTTCAGTGAGGGGAGAGAGAGAGAGATCCAAGGACAGGCGGCACTGAGGGGAGGGGAAACGCTCTCTCAGTCACACCTACCCCACAGCCCCACAGCCTCTGCAAGAGACACAACCGATCTGGACATTGTGAGGAAGATGCGTGTCTACATCACAGGAGCATCCTGGACAGGACGATAGCTCCTAAAGCTGCTGAGACAGATACATGAGAGAGAGAGAGAGAGAGAGAGAGCACAGCAACCCCAGAGGGAAGGACAGCAGCATTTCAGTGAAGGCAACAACGGTGTGGAAGAGGCAACATTTGGAGGTTTATTCTGGACCTATAGCAATCCTTTCGGGGTTTCTCCTCCTCTCTGCACACGGACGTCCACTCTGTGTGTTGCCGTCTGCAGAGAGCTCCCACTGCTGCTGCTGCGAGGTTATAGTCCCCGTGCACCAGAAAAGACTGCTTTCTAGACCGAGACCATGAGTGAGGGGAAGAAAGGTGAGCTAGCCATCCGGGATAAAGCCATCCTGCACCAGCAGAGGCGTCTGAAGCAGGCCACCCAGTTCACACACAAGGACTCGGCCGACCTCCTGCCCCTGGATGGGCTGAAGAGACTGGGCACCTCCAAAGACCTGGTGAGTCTAACGCTGGTTCATGACTGACTGATTGGAGAGGATGTAACGCGTGTTGCCGAGTGCTTAACGGTCGTTAAAGGTTGAGTTTGAGCGGAAGTAGGTGCCAGAATTGTTCAGTATCCAGTAACACGTCTGAGACATTTGAGAGAAACAGTAGAACTAGAAATATCTTTTTTTATTCCACGCATTCTTCTTCTATGTCAAAACATGTCGCCTACATTACCCACAATGCAACAAGAGTGTCTGCCAACGATTAGTTTGGAAGTCCAGCTGTTATGCTAGTAGCAGCTAATGTAGCCTCGAGCTGCGAGCCTACAGACGTTCTTTCTAAACTCCACGCCAACAGATGGTCAAACTTTTTCAAGTCTTCAGCTCGAGTGAAGACTTCACTCCGAGTGACATCACTTGAGGCAGTTCATCAGACCTCACACAGCTCCCTGTGGAGCCACAAAAAGCTTCATACATTACTTTGTGAGTGCAGAACTCCCTAACTTCCCAACATCGGTGCAGAGACTTTAATCACCAAATCGCGACATCGTCAGCCGTTTTTCTCTCCTCTTATTTTCATTATCCATTAATCGGGTGATTATGGGCTTAATTAACGCATTAATCATTTTGTCAGAGGTTAGTCCATGCCAGTTTCCCAGAGTCCAAGGTGACATTTACGATGTTGTTGCAGAGAAAAGCAGCAAATCTTCACACTGAACAAACTGCAAGTGTTGATTTCTTTTGTTATTTTTGCTTAAAAAACGAATTCTCTGTTGATCGAATGACTGATCCACCGACTAAGCATTTCATCTCTACAGAAGACAGGTGCATCTCGGCTGACACTGTCATTTTCAATGTAAATTTAATGGATAAGGAGCCATTTGACTCCTTACACATTTCCCGTTAGCACTACTTACTGTGTGTCGAGAGCTCACAGAAAGAGTCATGAAAGATTCAGAGGAGGGAACGTCAAGTCAAAGCCTGTTACAGCGCACTGTGCAGGGCTCGCAAATATAGAGAGATGTCATTATACATTCAGGATCACACACACACACACACACACACACACACACACACACACACACACACACATTAAGGTTGACATAGGATGAAAGACAGCCCGGCATATACCGTGAGTCTTCCTAAAGCGAAGCTGTTCTACGCTCCTGAGGAACACCCTGTAATAATCTCGAGTATTTATTACTCCACCTCCTCTGTCACACATTTCTGGTTCGATGGCGGCTTCCCAGATTCCCCAGAGCTCTCCAGGAACCTCGACACAGTCACTCTGGCACCGGGAAGCAGCACCAGCAGCGCTCTGTGAATATCACACCGTGTCTGCCAGATTCTAATACCAACATTTGCTGCTAGAAAAACATCCCACTTCCCCTTCTCTTCTTTTTGACTGAGTCACATTTGTATTTGTAATGTAATGATACTCTCCACTCCTCTATCAACCGTGTTCATGTTGAGGTGACATGTCATTTAAAACAGGAAGTGCTGCAATAATACGCAGTTATTTAAAATATAAATAATCCATTTCACTTTTTTAACGGATGGGATGTTGTGTCAGCACATCGATCCAGACTGAAACATCTGAACAGCTAGAAGACTGATCTGATGAGAAGCAGCACAGACGTTCATGCTCCCCAGAGGATGAATCTTAGTGACTTTGGTGATCACCTGATTTCTTCTCTATGGCCGCCTCCAGGCTGATATTTCTCCACAATCAGGTCTGAAAGCCCTCTCATCATAATACCAATTATCTTCTCCTTTAAGACAGAATGAAGCTCCTCTGAGTGGTCATCTAAAACCCTGTCCCAGGCGCAGATGTGTCCACGGAGAACCTGCCGCGTTGTTCAAGTGATTGTTTTCAATGTCACAACAGCTTCGGGAACTTGCCAGCAGTCCTCGGCTATTTCCATGTTTTTTCTTGTGTGCCGGCGACATCATTCGGGCTCTGAATAGACAAAGACGGACTAAATGAAAAGAAAGCGTAAAGTGTTTCTGAGGTGGCTTACAGGCCAAACCCTCACAGACAAAAGATGAGATCATCTGCATGAGGCTGTCAGATCCATTTGTTTGTCTGTCTGACTGCAAATCAGGATTTCCACTTTCCACCTCTAAAACCAAAAATGGTCCTTTTTGTCCATTGTTGCTGTTGGTTATTTTTGGAGAGCTATTTCTACCTGTTTCCAGTCTATGCTAAGCTAAACTACGCTAAGGTAATCGCCTCCTGGCTCCAGCTCCATACTTAACACAGAGACACGAGAGTGGTGTCAACCTACTCATCTAACTCTCAGCAAGAAAGAGAACAAGCTTGTTTCCCCAAAAATTCGAGCTATTCCTTAAAATATTGAAACGAATGATCTGCTACTTCACGCTGCTCTTTCTTCAAACCTGTAAATAATGAATCACTTGAGGATTTAATGCTTTTATGCCACACGCAGACATTTTAGCGTCGTCTTTCTTCCTCTTGCTGGTCAGTCCTGTGCAGTGTGTGATTCTGCAGCGCAGCCTGTTATGTAAGAGTGAATTTGTTTTCCCTGCTCTTTAGCCTGAGGTCCTCTCACTCTCAGCAGCAGCATCACTGCAGCCATGTTGTGCTGCGGAGGAAGGCGAGCAGCGAGCATTAAAAGGGCAAAATCCACCGCTCTAACGCGAGCGCGATGGAGGGGAAGGAAAGAGACGCCTGGATAGAGGGGTCAAGGAGGATGCACGTTTAGTGGGGCTGGTTTACGTAACTCACTGTGGGGCTCTGAGTAGATTCATGGGTGTAAAATGTAAAGATGAAACAGGAGAGAGAGAGTGTGTACATGTATGCGTGTGTTTGGGGGATTGAGTTGGAAACATCTGAGCCCGGTTACATGAACACCTGAGCTCAGCATGGACCAAGTTATTGTGTAACCGCACTGTTTTCTACTGCAAACACTCAAACATTTGCTCCCCTAAAAGCCTTCTGCACATCTGGTTTTACATCCTTTCCATTTTCATCCCAAACATTTGAAGCGTGAATTGTTTATTCATTCATTCATTAGTCTTGTCAGGTTAGAAAAAGCCTTTTGCTGAGCATTTACGTCATCCAGCTCATACAAATTCAGTTATTTTGGCAGGCTGCTCTTCCACAAAGGTCAAGCTTAATGCTGAACTTTAAAGGGTCAGTTCACCCAAATGACAAAAAACTCCAAATACAACAACAAAAGAATAAAAAAAAAACCCACAAACATATATTCAAATGTAAAAGTAACACATGCATGTTGGTTTCAGGAAGCTTCAACACAAAAATAGTGTCCTTCAAAATCTCATGTTGGTGTAATTTTGCTGCACAGACCAACCTGCTGCTCCTTCTCCCTGCAGCTTAGCTGTCTGTTTGCTCATGTCCCTCTCTCACAGAGAAGTGAGGCTGAAACCTGCGTGTGTGTGTGTGTGTGTGACTGAAAGCCTGTCTAATCGAGAGATTGGAGTCTCCAGGACTTCTGAGGATGATCAAAAGCTACAGAACTGGGCTTGAATGTAGAACAGTGGCACAGAAGGAACTGAAAAAAGTGAGCAGTACGTGTGAAATAAATTCAACTTTAACGAGTGCTGATTTACTGAACATAATGGCCATTTAAAATGTATCTGTAAAATGTAATTAAACCGGTGTGTAGAGGTGCTGTGCTTTCATCAAACCAGAATTTTGCAACCTTGGTGATCTCCTGTTCTTTCAAACAGTGGATTTGCCGGAGCAGATGGTGCACACACAGTGTCTTTATATTCATATGCATCCTGATTCACTCGCTCCAAACTCGATTGTTTATGATTTTCCCCAGAAGACAAAGTAGCACTTCAGAGTGAAGAGCAAACACGACGGCGTCACTCTTCTCTTCTTTCCCCTCCAAAACAAACCGCGTTAAATCGGTTAAATCAGCCGCGGGCGTTCTTTTTGGTGCCGGGACAATTAGGTGGGCTGGAGGGAGGTTAATGTGAACCCGTCTCTCTCTGTGTCATCTGGGCGGCAACACTTTCCCTCAGCTGCTCCTTCAGCGCGGTGTAAGAAGACAGGAGGCTAAAAATACCCCGACCAAAACTAAAACGACAAAACAACCCCACCAACAGAGGAGGAGGGAGACGGAGGCAGGAAGCGGAGAGAAGAAGACGTTGTTCATTTGTTGGGTATGGCCAGGTGTGACACGCGACACCTCAGCCTGCAGAGTGCCTCCAAATGTCCTAATCTGGGTGTTTTGAATGATCAGAGCTGAAAGCAAAAATTGGAAACAGATTCGCGGAGGCAACATCAGAATCAGAAATATGTATATATCATATCAAATAAATA
>JAVQJL010040846.1:0-10603 GCA_036024295.1 Nannoperca obscura
GCTTCTGACGTCGTTTGTTGGTCAGGAGCGGCTTGACAAGAGGAATACGACATTTGAAGCCCATGTCCAGGATCCATCTGTGTATGGAGAGAATTTTGTTTCTTTTTAAAGCAGTCAAAAAAAATGGTTTGAGAGAGAAACTTTCCATACTTTTGCTTGCAAACTCTAAAGTTTTGCTTTCAAATCCTAAAGCTTTGCTTGCGAATCGAAAAGTTGTGCTTCCGGTTCTGCTTTATTCTGTGGGCGGGACCTACGCTGAAAGATGTTTCTATTGGCCAGTTTTGATCAGAGTGACAGCTTGACAACATGCCGTCAGTTAACGAGAGAGGCTGTTTTGAAGTCAGCCGGAGGAGAGCCGAGAAAGTCGGTACGAATGTCTTTACACATAACTTCCTTACTTTGCAGTAATGTTGTGTTTGAGCTAGATTACTTTTGTTTAACGAGCTGTGAGCAAAACTTTTAGATTCACAAGCAAAGCTTTAGGGTTTGAAAGCAAAACTTTAGAGTTTGCAAGCAAAAGTCTGGAAAGTTTCTCTCTCAAACCACTTTTTTGACTGCTTTAAAAAGAAACTAAATTCTCTCCATACACATAATCCAACATTTTTAATAAGAATTATAATAAATTCCTTCTAATAATTGTTATACGCTAAAACATTATATTGAGATGTATTTTTTTTATTCACATTTGATCAATCTTGACATGCTGATTCCAGATGTAGGAGCTGCAAAAAGCATAGCATGTTAATAACTGCATAATAAAGGATTTATTAACATTAATGAGGCCTTGATCTCACTTTAGATCAGTAGTAAAGCTTTAGTAAAGGTTTAACAATGACAGAATAGATAAGTTAGTAAGACTCAATAAATGAGTTTGTGGTAATCTATGTAGTAGAGACACTCTTTCTAAATTACCTTAAACATGTGTCTGGCATTACGGCAATTTCTTGTAAATATGCCCATAACAATATATCTGAGATACTGATGCATGCAGCTGGAAATAGCTATGAATACATAAGTGACAGGCATGTTATTTCTTTGTGTGTGTGTGTTTGTGTGTGTGTGTGTGTGTGTGTGTGTGTGTGTGTGTGTGCATGTGCAGTGTGTGAGCCCTACAGGTGTCCTCAGCTCAGTTGTCCTGTTGGGATGTCGGTGGTGTCTGTGTCCAGTCCGGGTCGCTGCTGTCCAAACCAAGCATGCGGTATGACACGACACAACACTCACATCCGGGACATTTTAAGGTTGAAATGCTAAATCAATGCAAGATTAAGATCCACTTCCGCATAAAAAAGTTTGGTCTTTTTGGAGCCTAAGTTTACCCTGACTCTGTCAGTATGTCTGTCAGTGTGTTGTCAGCTTAAGCCTAAAAACAGCTGAAATGTGAAGAGGATTCATATTTTATTTGTTTTCAGAGTGTTCCTGTGAAAAGATCACCTCCCCAAAATGTGGCCTGGTACGTTTTGATTATTTATATTTAGTCTGTTTGGACGTATTTTATATAATGTATATATGTATTTAACATGTTTCATTTTTCAACAATGCTAGAAGGCAATCATGTGCTGGCTAAGAGAGCTTTAGGTTTCCTAAACTGACAACAAAGCTTCTTCTTCCTCTTAAACACTGGTTCTCTGTGTGTTTTAATCACATTTTCTATGTATTGTATATGTGTCCCTGTGTTTTCAGTGCATTTTCTGTGTATACTCCCTGTGACCTGGTTCGGCTCTTTCTGTGTTCTGCAGGGAGAAGCCGCCCAGCTGGACCGGGCCTTCCTGTCCGACCCGCAGAACCAGTGTGCCTGCAAAAGATACAAGTGTGGTGAGAGCTGCTAGGGGGAGGGGGTTGCTGGTTCAAATTCAGAGACAGAGAAACACAGACAAGTGACTTGGAGACACTCTATAGCAGCAATTCATAATTTCCAAAACATGGAAAATGTTGCACAGTTAAAAGGGAAAAACACAAATAAATAAGAGTAGGACAAACACAGATATACAACAAACAGGGAGAGTAACAAGAAGCAGGAGATTCAGTAAAAAAATCTAAATCATTTCAAAAAGGAAAATAACAAAAGGCAATGAAAACAAAACAAAAAATGTTTAACTTAATTAGAAATTCAAAATCATGTTTATTCCCAGGTAGATTTTAAAGCAAGTACTGCAAATCAAGAAGCAAATATAATATTTAAAATTGTCAATAAAATGTGAAATTTTTATAACAGTGATATTAATCACTGTTATAAAAATTAAAGAGCTGTACAGTTTTATAATTAAACAAGATGTTAATTGCAATCAGGGCATTGTAGATATTTTCACAAACTATGTTCATCAGAAAAGTGCAGAAACTGTAGCCTTGTACACTGTGTGACCTCTGACCTCTGTGTGTGTGTTCAGTGCGCGAGGCGGTGTGCGTGTTTGGCGAGCGAGGTGTGTTGCGGCCGGGTCAGACCCTGGTGGAGCACGATGACAACGGCTTGTGTCACAGCAGGCAGTGCAGCCGCAGCCTCGACCCGGCGAGCGGCTTCCACCTGCTCCGCACCAGCAGCATCAACTGCTCCGCCCACTGCCAACCAGTAAGACCACACACACACACACACACACACGTAATTTGACTCAACATCTTTTCCTCTTTTCTTGCAGAAATGTTTTTTTAAAAGTATTTTTCTAATTTTTGATTTTTTTCATCGTTTTACAAAACTTATCTTGAATGTTTGTGTGTTTCAGAATCAGATCTACATCCCTCCGAAGGACCAGTCGACGTGCTGCGGTGTTTGTAAGAATATTTCCTGCCTCTATGAACACGAGAATGGGACAACAGCTCTCTATAAGGTAGGACGTTGACCAATCATAGGTTAATTATTGCTTATCACTAATCAGTATCAGTATAGCTTTTTTAAACGTCTCATATAACCAAAGTGAGTCGGGCACAAAGAACATCTTGACGTCATTCAATGAATAAGTTTGACAAAAGAAAAATCTTAACTCCAGGTTAACTTACTTGCTTTTTCTGGAGCTTTCAATCACATCTCATGACCATGAGATGCGGTTGAAAGCCTCAGAAAAAATCTAGTAAGTGGATCTTGAGTTAAAGATGTTTTTCTTTTGGTCAAACTTCTCTTTTCAAGGTCAAGAATGAACTGATAATGAGTGATAGTGAGGATATAAGTGATAATAATAATGGTTTAATTGTAGAAATTAGCCTGAATCTGGCAAATTTTCTATAACTTTATTATTTCTTTTTACTTGGCTAGGAGTGTTTTTGTTTCCTTGTTTATTAGTTTTATTTATTTGTATTATATATCCAATATATAATATAACATATTCCAGTATAATATTTAATAATTTGTAATATTTTCCAGTTTAATTTTGTAATTCATTATTCATTATCATTAGAAGAATGATGCTTACACAACTCGATACACACTATAGTCGGACTCTAGTTTACACACATCTTTTACACACAGTCAACAATGACACTGATGGACAGGTTTGTTGCTTGGAGTTTAAATCGAAACGCAGTCTTGCAGTCAGTATAAACAACAATCTGGGCTCAACAAGTCTTGGACCTGGTTTTGGTCCCTGTTGGTGTAGCTCAGAGTCAGATTAGCCCTCAGAGCTGCTGTAGTGCACCGGTTGATGTTGTTGATGTTGTTGATGCTGCCCTGTGTTTTCAGCCGGGGAAGTCCTGGGTATCAAACTGTGTTAAGTTTGACTGCACAGACACTTTGTCCGGACCCACGCTCATCTCCTACACCTTTAGCTGCCCGCCATTCAACGAAACAGAGTGCATGAAGGTCAGTGCGCAGCAACACACATACACGTACACCAAGTCACATACATGACGCAATTTAACTTACTAAAATTTAATTTAAACTTAATTGAACCCAAACCATGATATTTTCCTGAACCTAACCAAGTAGTTTTGGTGCCTAAACATTACCATTACCATGACTACGTAAGTTTGGTTCACCTATATACGTTGTCCTGGGAGTTATTGGGACATATTCTGCCATTTATATTGGAGGACTTGTTGTTTAATTTTATGCTACTTTATACTTTTAGTCCGCTACATCTCAGAGTGAAACATTTATTAGGTACCTGACATTACTAGTTACTTTTTAGATGAAGATTTTAAAAACCTAGGATGAGCATAAAAAAATCCAATGCATTGTTATTCAGTAAATAAAACCACCGACCAGTATAAAAATTATCATGATATTTCAGATAAATGCATGAAATTAGAGAATGGTTAAAATAATGTTTTGGAAAAGTTTTGAATATAAATTTATATAAAAATATTAAATTTGGTACCAGATATGCTCAGCCTGGCAGATCTGCATGGGGACCTGCATTTACAGATGACATGACACATTGACACAATATGATTGTGAATAGCTATTTAGGCCTACCTTTTTCCACTTGGAAATTTTGAAAATTCACTGATAAAAATGTGTGGAAACCCTGAAGAAATAAAATTAGCTCTACTGCAGCTATCTACAATATGATCTTATGGTACTGCATCAATAATGATTTACTAGTATAATATATAATAATGGTACAACAGTGGGTATTTTTTATACTTAAAGTACATTTTCTTGATAATAATAGTAAGATTTCGAGTGCAGGAGTTTTACTTGTAAAAAAGTATTTTTAAATTGTGGTATTGCTGCTTAAGTAAAATAATATATAGTTTCACACTTAAAATGTGTACTCTTATCTGTACTCAGATCGGTGGAACTGTCGTAAGTTACATGGACGGATGCTGCAAGACGTGTGAGTATCTGATCGGAACGTAGCAGCAGTTCTGTAGCTAGCGTAGAGCTGTAGGCTACAGCTGACACTGAAGAGCGCCTTCACCTGCCGCTCAACATGTTTCCAACATGTTTGCCCTTCAGTTTGTCCATTTCAGTCCAAAATCTTCAGCCACGTTGTCTGAATTGGCTCGTGTCTGGATCCCACCGGTTGTTTTCTGTTACATTTGTCTGCTGTTTATTCAGATTAGATAGATCTGTCAGTGTGCTTTTCAGTGAATTCAGTCTTATCAGTAAAAACGGCCAAATGATAGAAGTAGCCATCACTGAAAAGCATCTGATCACATACAAGTGGGTTTGTGGTTTATGTGCTGCAGCTTACCATCATGTACCAATCCCACCAGGTACTGGATCCCCTCTGTTCCCTTTCCCAGTTAGCCCCTTGACTCCCACAGTTAACACAAACTGTGAACGAGGTACCCAAACAACAACGCTTGTCAGTGCCATTGTTGATATTCAACAATGTACTCCCTCAAAAAGAAAAAAAAGATAAAACACACAGAAAGTCTGACTGCAACCTATTCCCCTCTGCAGAACAGTCCTCTCAACTGTCTCATTTCAGGTCTCTGTGAAACCAAAAGTCTGTAAAAATCACATGCAACAAAACCAAAACATGTTACCAAAATCATATTTATGTATGTGTGTGTGTGTGTGTGTGTGTGTGTGTGTGTGTACATGTATACATATATATATGTATATGATATATATGTGTATATGTGTGTGTGTGTGTGTGTGTGTGTGTGTGCGTGTGTGTGTGTATATATAATTATAACAATTATGGTGCAGATGTTGCATTATCCTCGCTTCATGAAGTGTGGTGTTTGCGAGTTATCTCAAAAAGATGTGATTAAAGGTGTTTCTACACCTTGAAAAGGTGGCGGGGACACAATCCTTTATGTAGGCCAAAAATGATGTCACACTTGAGAGGACAGCAAGTATCTACCCCCCGCACCTCCCTGTGGATCACGTAAATGTACACGACAGCTAAACTCTTTCCCCATTTAGCACTGTCTGGGCAGTGCATTGTTGATTGCCAACAATGTACTGTTGGTAGTGGCCCAGTAGTCGGGCTTAGACGTCTGCATGTGTGAGTAGATTCTGATGTGGTTTGGTTTCGGGGGTCTTTTACCGAACATGTAGCTGTTGTAGAGGATCTGCATGCTGCTGCACCACCAAGGGGAGCTGTGAGGAAAACTGAAGCTGCCATGTGAGGCATTTTACTAACTCTCAGATAAAAGAGTGGTGAAGCTGGAGGAATTATTTTGAGCGTCCAGAGTTCTTCAGCAAAAGAACAATTAGTTTCTGCATAGACAATGGTAGATGACTCATGATTTGGGTGGATGGGAAAACTCTCCTGGTTGAATGATCAGAACAAAAGATGAACAACTGTGATAGGACATATCTGGTTCAAATGTACAAAGCCAGTGGAAATACAACTTCTTAAGATGAGATTTTCGACTGTGACTCTGAAGGAGCATTTCGTAAAACGAGAAACATCAAATTTTATCAAGCTGTTTTTTGTCCTGCTGATGGCGGGCTGAAGATCAAGATTACAAACTGTATTTAAACCAGCAATTTAAAGGGTAACTACATCCTCAAACTCAGCTAGGTCTCGAGGCCACATAGTGTGTGGGTCAGGAAACGCATCATAAATTTCATAATGAAGACATGTGCCCGACTCTATGATTGTGGAAGAACTGAATTTTTAAAATGTATTTATTATTTTTTATTTTATTAAAAAGATGTGAAAGTTATGCTAACGTGAGCCCACTAATATTTAGCAGGAAATCCAAAGGGCTTTTGTTGTTGATGTGCAAAAAGACTAAATGCCACACACGGCAGCTTTCAGTTTATGCTCAGTTTTGTTGTTTAGTTAGTATTGTTTCTTTATGCCAAATGGCACAAAGTTTGACGGAGCATGTTTATAGAAACTGTTATTTTTTTCCATGCATTTTTAAAAATATAAATGTTTAAAACGATTAGCTTGAACATTTAACATGTACATGATAAATGCATGAAGGACCCCATCATCCTTATTAATTTTTGTTTTGTCTCATTTGGAAGAAGATTAATTTGTCTTTGATCACTTCTTCCTTTGTTGCTTTCTAACTATAAAGTCTTTCTATATTATTTCTGGGCTTTATTTCTTCTCTTACTTCATCAAACTCATGCAGCCACAGCTTGACAGCTTGTGCATGATCTCCAGCCTCTGTGCTCATTCTCTGACATCCTCCTCTCTCCTTTCTGGTGTTTGCTGCATTTCTGCATGCAGCACGTCAGATGTTTTGTTTGGAATATCTCACGTTAACTGTGTTCCAACTGATTTGGTCGTTTAAAACAGGCAAAGAAGATGGGAAGTCGTGTCAGAAGGTGACGGTGAGGATGACAATCAGGAAGAACGACTGTCGCAGCAACAGGCCGGTATGTTTTGTGTTTGATATGGTGTCTGTGTTGTGAGGCACCTGAATTTTTCAGCTGAACACAAAGAACATTTTTAAATCTGATGTTTGGTTCAATGCAAGTGTGATTGTTATTATTTTGGATCATATTTTGCTGTTTATAGTGGTCTTTTCTATCTGTGTGGGTGTACAAGGCAGCAAAGATGACGATGACATTGTCAAACCAACAACAATGATCTGGCCAGGAGCCAGTGGTGATAGCGTGTTATAAATACTGTGGGGGGTAATTGGGGAATGAGGAACAGGTGAGCAGGTGGATGTAGGAGTCAGGTGACTAGGACCGGTGAGAAAGTCTGAGGGCATCTGGTGGACTGATGGAGAATCTCCAGTCAGGAGAGTTCCTAAGAATACAAACTGAGTAAAATAAAAACACATTAAAGACACATTCAGCTGCTCCACTGCTGAGATATGGGAATACATGAAATCCACAGTAACTTGAAATGCAACACATGTCCGCCTTGTTGTGGAGCATTGTGCCATTTATTGAGGGTGTCAGGTGACATGTCACAAAACGTTTCATACAGACAGAAAAGGTGAGGGTGCCAATCATTACATGCATTATCATCAGGGGTTGTGCAAAGTCTTGAAAGTTAAAAAAATGCTTCATTTTAACCTTTGTGTTTTCAGAGTTTGGATTTCCATCATAATGTGGTGTTTCATTGTCTACACAATCACTCATGTAAACAAAAATGGAACAAGGCTATTGCAACATAAACTCAGCCAAAGAGTAATTAATGACATCCCAGATAAAGAAAGAAAGAGCATTATATCGTCTGCAAACAAACTTAATATTAGACCCATGAAGATCCACATTTACAGAATCTCCTTCAGCACCAATAGGACATGCTCAAAGTTCAGTTGCCAGAATAGACAGTATAAACAGCTCTGCTCTGAATCACCTCGGCTTTAATTGAGTTAGCTGGTTCTTTTTGCAGCCCTTCTACCTTCTGCACCGACTCTCTTGTGTCCCGCAGGTAAACATCGTGTCATGTGACGGGAAGTGTCCGTCCGCTAGCATCTACAACTACAACATCAACACGTACGCTCGCTTCTGCAAGTGCTGCAGGGAGACTGGGCTGCAGCGGCGCTCCGTGCAGCTCTACTGCAGCGGCAATGCAACTTGGGTCAGCTACACCATCCAGGAGCCCACTGACTGCTCCTGCCAGTGGTCCTAAACACACACACACACACACACACACACACACACACACACACACACACACACACACACACACACAGTGTTCAGATCTACATCCTCTAAAACCACAATACATAGAAGAAGAGAAAGAAGAAACCTCAGCCATTGAGCTGAGATTGGCAGGACTGCATCACCGCATGTCATCCAGTTAGTCAGCTGCTGCCTCTGCTGGCAGGAAGGTGGTACTGAGCAGCAACCACAGGGCACTGGTGACCTTTGACCTCTGATATTTACCTCCCCAGGGAAGCCAAAAAAATGTTTGCAAATTTGTCTCCTGGCAGTGAAGTTTGTCAGCATTTTAAAATGTATATACAATGCTATATATTTGTAAAATAAATTATGAAAGCACAGTAATACAATGTCACAGACATTTTTGTCTTTAGCTCACAGAAACTGAATAGATTGAGGTTCTTTTTTTATCACATTGTTATCTGCTGTCATCAGAAACTTTGCTCTCTTCCTGTTTCCTGTCATAATTCCAGCATATTTCTGGCCCACGATGTGAAATACAAATCAGATGCAGTTAACTGGAGTTGTTCCATGTCTCTAAGTACAGTTCTGATAATAATTGAAGTCAAATTGATACACCTTTTAAAACATGCTTCAAAGGGCTAAACCCTCCTGCTTTGTTGCTCTGCTGCTCTGCTGCTCTGCCACCTCCCTGCCAGCCTGCAGAAAAGAGAAAATGTTAAATGTTCAGTGAAGGAAAAAGCAAGTTGATCTTTTGTGTTTGAGTGGTAATTCGTTTTTCTGCTCGTCTTCTCAGAGCGTTTCTGTGCAGCCATGGCTGAAAAGTAAAAAAAAAATAAAAAAATATATAAAAAAGTTCTTAAAAAGAGGTTGTGATACAATCAGGAAACATTCATCATCATCGCCATCATTTGGAGATTCATATTTTACCCAGAATCCCTTATGGTGTGCCTTATTTTTGTAAATAACTCTTTTTAAACTTTTAAAAATGACTTGCAATATCAAATTCTTAGATATTTCACTTTTAGAAAGACAACAATAAATTGTATATTCAGTGATGTGAAATATACTTTATATAATCAACACTAGTGAGGTGTATTAACTGATTTAAATCCAGCTGTATGTGGAGCACTTTATTTATTTATTGGAGTCTGATAGAGCACAGCCATTTTGATTTTGTGGATGACAACACGAAGACAAAAGAAACATTTGGCCCAACTGGAGAGAAAACAAACCGAACAGGATCCAAAACTTTGATTTGAATTTTAATCCTGAGTACAGAATACCGTGAGGGCAAAGAAAATACTGGTGATGAGATGTAGATGCATGTTTCTCTGTGGACTAAAATGTGTTTGTTCATATCAAAAAGACCCACCTGGATAGTTGAGTTAAAGAGGATTTGTATCATACAAATGTACATTTGCATTTTCAATAAATACTTCCTTTGGAACAACTAAACATGTTTCTCTGTTTATTAGATAACAGGACTGTGTGCAGTAGAGGTTATATTACATTTAGGCATTTAGCAGACGCCATCCAAAGCAACTTCCAAGTGAGGAGGTGATCAGGGGAGTCCAGGGTCGAACCCACAACCTTACGGTTGATAGGCACACAGCTGTACCTCTCAGCCACCACACCTCTTTATACTTTACTTCTTTGGCTAGTTCAGATGTATGCAGGGCTAATGCGTAGCAGCACTATGGGTCTTTATTGATTTGCTGTTGGACTTTTTGCCTACTTGCCTTTGCTGAGAACTGTTAAACTGTTAGTATTAGCTTCTCTACACTGGCTCCCTGTAAAATGCAGAATAGAATTTAAGATCCTTCTCCTCACATTCAAAGCGCTCGATGGTCAGGCACCATAATACCTCAAAGAGCTCATAGTACCTTATCACCCTACTAGAGCACTGCGCTCTCAGAATGCAGGTTCCTCGTGTTCAGAGATGAAGGATCAATGTATTGAAGACTGATCACTTTCTGTATGTGTGTGTGTGTGTATTGATTTTTCCTCAATTGAAGATGGTGCCCTGTCTTTGATAATGTAACTGTAACGTAGTTCCACTACTCATGCCTGTTTGTGACCAATAGTGTTGTTGTGTTGGAGAACAAACATGAGCCCTGTAGCCGTTCTTATGTCTCTTTCCTCCATTTTGTCCTGTGAAGAAGAAACTCTGCA